>CM030364.1:201623846-201849013 GCA_017893485.1 Hemerocallis citrina
TTCCAATTTTTTTTATTTACCTAGGCTGTTGTCTCCAACAATGTGCTAGATTATATGAAAAAATTAGATTTTTATGAGTTGCTCTCTGTCTTTATGAAGCCATAAGAAGCAGTAGCCCATAAAAAATTCCATTTTTTTATAACCTCCAACAACGGCCTAGGTTATATGAAAAAAATTGAAATTGGATGAGTTGCTCTCTGTCTTGGCCAAGCCGTAAGGAGCAACAGCTCATCAAAAATCAAATTTTTTATTTTAACTAAGGCCATTGTTTCCAACAACGGTCTAGGATATGTGAAAAAATTTGGATTTTTACGAGTTGCTCTCTGTCTTTGGCCAAGCCAAAAGGAGCAGCAGGTCATAATTTTATTTTATTTTTTTTACTTAAGCCATTGTCGCCAACCATTATATTCAAAAAATTGGATTTTTTAGGAGTAGCTCTCTGTCTTGGCCAAGCTATAAGGAGCAACAAATCATCAAAAATCCAAAAAAAATTTGTAACTAAGGCCGTTGTCTCCAACAACGGTCTAAGTTTTATGAAAAAAAAATTGGAATTTTATGAGTTGCTCTCTGTCTTGGCCAAGCAAAAAGGAGCAACAACTCATAAAAAAAATCCAAATTTTTTTACTACCTAGGCCATTGTTGCTAACAATGGCATAGGTTATATGATTAAATTGGATTTTTTTTTTTTGCTTTTTACAACTATCTCTCCACTCTTTACGAACAGTGTCTCTTGAACTGTACACCAAAGACATTCATATACTTGTATATCATCTCTATATTTTATTAATTTCTATTTTTAGCCACCTAAATGAACAATATACAATTGTTAAGGTTAAATGCTTAAATATCTAGCAGAAAATAAAAAGTGATCTTCTTTTTTGTAAAAAAATATTTTTTTTACCCCTAATATGTAATTTCTTCTGGAAAGTGTATACCTATTCAACTTAACACCTAACCCCTAACCATACCCCCCTAACCCATAATATTTCAACCACAGATTTGGTTAGAGTTATGGTAAGGTTAAGGTTAGTGTTAACAAGGGTTAGGATAGGGTTAGGGTAAGCTAGGTGGTAAATCCCAGCATTCATAATTTTGGTAGGGTTACGGGTTAGTGTAGGGTTATGAGTAGAGTTATGGTGGTGGTTACGGGTTAGTGAAGGGTTATGGGTAGGGTTATGGATAGGGTTATGATAATGTCTGTATAAGCGATTGAATCTATTAGATAATACATGAGAACTAGTTCGAATCGAGAGAGTACATCCCTGTTCAGATTATCTGTCAAGTTACTCATTACCCGCCCCTAACCGTACCGTTAACTCTAACCCTACCGTAACAAACTCATAACCCTAACCCTACCCTTTTCTTGTATATTTGGTATTGTTTCAAGCTTTCCATATTAATTTTAGGAGATTCACCACTTGATTATTAGACTTTCTTCAATACATTCAATTGTTTGTGCTGGACTCGAATATTATATTTTTTGTAAATTTTTTTTTTGCTTCCTCGTCTTGCTTCTGGCGAAGCTTGACTAACATGGACAAATAAAATAATAATTAAATTTGTCTCTATATTTTATTAAAATCATTTTTACTAACATCAATGGCCAAAATATTTTTGAACACCTTTAGAACAACTTACACATTCCAATGATTACTACATTACAAAATTAAGGAACTTTTTTTGGGGTCCATGTCCAAAAAAAAATATAAAAAATAAAAAAAAGAAAAAAAAAGAAAAAAAATTGCCTAGGTCATTGTTTACAACAACGGTCTAAGTACAGGAGGGTTATGCGAGGGTTAGGATAGCGGTTGTGTAGGGTTGTGGACTTTATTATTATTATTATTAAACTTTTTTAAAAAAATTTTTTAAAAATGTGTATTCCTTTTTTTGTAGTGAAGTCTGTGGTTGAAGTTAACCTAGTTTATTCCACAATTATTTCAATATTTAAATGTTGTGGCATCTATGATTTCTGTAGTGAACACATCTATTGGCATCACATTTAACGTAAGAAACCATCTTTTTATGTAATAATTTGAAATACTTCTCAATATGCTATATTCTATTCATGTGTTCCATATTTTATTCCCAACCATTATTGTTCTCTATTGAAACACTCGATCCAAACTAGTTCCCATGTGTTATCTTATAGATTCAATCGTTTATACTGACATTATCCTAACCCTACTCATAACCCTTCACTAACCCGTAACCCTACCAAAACCCTACACTAACCCATAACCCTACCATAACCCTACCAAAATTATGAATGCTTGAATTTACGACCTAGCTTACCCTAACCCTATCCTAATCCTCGTTAACACTAACCTTAACCTTACCCTAACCCTAACCAAACCTGTAGTTGAAATATTATGGGTTAGGGAGGTATGGTGAGGGGTTAGGTGTTAAGCTGAATAGGTATATACTTTCCAGAAGAAATTACATATTAGGTGTTAAAAAAAGGCTTTTACAAAAAAAAGATCATCTTTTATTTTCTGCTATTAAACATTTAACCTTAACGATTGTATATTGTTCATTTAGGTGGCTAAAAATAGAAATTAATAAAATATAGAGACGATATACAAGTATATGAATGTTTTTGGTGTACAGTTCAAAAGACATTGTTCGTAAAGAGTCGAAAGATAGTTGTAAAAAGCAAAAAAAAAATCCAATTTAATCATATAACCTAGGCCGTTGTTAGCGACAACAGCCTAGATAGTAAAAAAAATGGATTTTTGATGAGTTGTTGCTCCTTTTGGCTTGGCCAAGACAGAGAACAACTAATAAAAATCCAATTTTATGACTATAACTTAGGCCGTTGTTGGAGACAACGGCCTTAGTTTAAAAAAAATTGGATTTTTGATGAGTTGTTGCTCTTTATGGCTTGGCCAAGACAGATAGCTACTCATCAGAAGTCCAATTTTTTGAATATAACCTAGGCCGTTATTGGCGACAACGACTTAAGTAAAAAAAAAATTGAAATTTTTTATGACCTGCTGCTCATTTTTGGCTTGGCCAAGACATAGAGCAACTCGTAAAAATCCAAATTTTTTCACATAACCTAGACCGTTGTTGGAAACAACGGCCTTAGTCAAAAAAAAAATTAGATTTTTGATGAGCTATTGTTCCTTATGGCTTGGCCAAGACAGAGAGCAACTCATCAAAATTCAATTTTTTACATATAACTTAAGTCGTTGTTGGAGATAACAGCCTAGGTGAAATTACATATATCGCCTCAATTTATTGATAAAACCTAGGCCGTTGTCTCAACAACTGAGACAACGGCCTAAGTTAAAAATAATAATAATAATGATGACAAGTTAGAACAGTAGCTATAGCTGCTACACTACATTCTAAAAAAAAACACTATACACAATCCCATCAGCAACAACAAAACAATAACACTTTAATCCCACCAACATGTACAATTAACAACAAAAACTAACACCAATAACAACAACAAAATCAACAACAACAACAAAATGAACAATCAGCACAAAATAACAACAACAACAACAACAAAAACTAACCATACCTCAACAACAACCACAACAAGTTCTATCAATTACAATCAACAATAACAAAAAATTTAACCAGGAAAAAAACTGTATCGGGAAACACTCAACCACCGGGCATGTAAGTTTGTGGTGCTCGCCTCTTCCGAGCATGTTGTCGCCACCGGATTGGGGATGACGCCGCGACAATCTCTTCTTCTTCTCCCTCCTCTTGTCTGTCTCCAACAACACTTTATTGATGCTCTTCTTCTTTATCTTCTTCTTGATGGGCAAATGGAGCATGATATTGCCGATGTTGCCCCGGGCCAAATAGCATATCCCTCACGCTCTTACGTCACTGTGTATGTACGGTCTTATCCAAATAACGGTTCAAAGCTTCACCCACTCCTAAAACTTGTAAATTGCCCCGACATGAAGAGAGCATCTTCTGAGCGAACTTCTTCATAGGTTGGACAACATTACTTTTGAGTACCCGCGCGCATTCTTTTGTCATGTCCCATGTATTATCGATCTAAAACACAAAAACAAGTATATTAAACACAGTCCGGTTTGTAATAAATTTAATCATTTTAAAAATAAGGAAATTTCAATAAAATTTAATCATTATACTCACCAATGTATGTACAGATGACACCTTCGATTGGAACATGGGTTGTGAACTAGAATACGTGGGTGGTGGTTCAATCTCTCTCTCTCCTCAATTGGTAGTTGAATATCAGCAAAAAGTTCTGTATTCGGAGAGATGTACAAAAATGTAATAATCTAGTACCAATCCATGTACTTCATTTGTTACGTGCCATCGTATGAGAGAACTTCATCAATTACGAGTTCAAACCGTCGCTCATTCCAATCTGCAACATGGCACGGTGGAAATCTGCCCAATCATGGGTAGGCATACGACCGGTACCTCTAACAGCGTGTAACTCAAAGTTGTATAGGTTTTCGCTTAGTTCGGGTACATTTTGTTGTAGACCGAATTGCCGAAGGACTCTGTCCGGTTGCGGATGCTCCACTGTACCAAAGTTGAAGAGTGGAGCCGTCGTCATACACAACTGTGATCCGATCATGCACACCAGTGGTATTCTTCCTACCCGCTCGGGTGTATACGGCACCCAAATCATGAACTCTTCTCGTAGTTGGCCGAGCTCGTCTCTGTAGTAAATTAGTACACCTTTTGGGTTGTTTCTATAACTCCGTCTACCTGCCCAATATATACCTAAAGGTGCTAACATATCCACATTTGGTGCTTCGGCCATCCAACCGTCCGCCGGTCTCGTAATTCGGGGACGACTCAAGTGTAGACGCTCCCATGACCAAATCCGTAACAAGACCATCAGACCGGTCATCTAGGTTTCTTCTAACGCCACCAAACACAACGTCCTGTAGAATGTTGCTAACGCGCAGCTTCTCCAGTTGTACCGGCCAGCTAAGCCTTGGTCGGCGAGCAATCGTAGATACATAAGCAGTACGGTATTTCCGGATGAGTTAGGCAAGATAACTCCTCCAAGCACCGTTAGAACGTACGCTCTGGTGTAGCACTGCACTTCGTGGTTAGTCGATTGCTCAGTCAACCTCTCTTCAAAATAATCCTTCAACCAAGATAGTCGAATTGATTGTCCGATAAAAATAAGCCCATCGTCCTCGTCCTCCTCATCAAACTCTGTACCGAGGAGTTCATTGCACAACTCTCTCTTATCAAAATCTATATTACCCGTCATGCCATCTCATCTATTGGAAGACCGGAGATCATCGCTATATCCTGGAGCGTCACCGTCATCTCTCCGACTGGTAGATGGAAGGTGTGCGTCTCCGGCCTCCATCGCTCGATGATTGCTGCAAGAAGTGCTCGGTCGAGTTTCACCTGACCCATCATACTGATTCTGTAGGAACCGGCCTGGACTAGGTACTCGACAGTACGTGGGTGCACCGTCATAGTCTCGTGAGTGCGAAAATTACACCTCCGCGTCGTCCCACCCCACACTGCCTGAGATCTGTGGCGGTCTTACAAAGTGAGCACATCTTTATATAATGGTCCTGGACCTCGTTTGGCTGCCGAAGAGGATGCACCAACCTACACCAACACAACAAATTATTATTAGTGTAGTAACAACACCACTATATACAAAATTAACAATGAAAATTAATAGTTCTCTTACTTCTGTGGAATGTTTGCCCCGACTACTAATAGATGGCCTTCCGGTTTCCCTCGTTCTAACCATTTTTCCTGTAAGAAAGTTTGCATATATAAAACAATTTGTGCACAAAAAATTAGCATATATATAGATACGAAACAAAATACGTGAGAAAACCGCACAAACGACTTTGAAAAATACCAAACTTTGTGATTGGCTCTAAATTGCCGCACACAAGCCAACACAACTTGTAGAAGCAAGTTTGGACTCACGGTCTTCAAGATACGGCCATGTATCGCTTTCACTCTTGAAAAAAGAGCGGAATGCGATCCACGGATGCATATAGCAAACCGTCGGTGAGAACTCACAACTACAAGTTGCTTTGGCTTGTGAGTGGTGAAAACGACATACTCGTAAAATTTCGTAATTTTTAAGCCAATTCTCTATTGAAAACTCGCTAAAAACATAACAAAATATGTGAGAAAACCACACAAACGATCTCCAAAAAATACAAAACTTTACGATTGGGTCGGGCTCTCCGGACATAAGCCAATACAACTTGTAGAAGCGAGTTCCGACCCACCGTTTGAAAGATACGGCCTTGTATCGGTTTCACTCTTGAAAAAAGAGCAGAAAGCAATACATTGACGTATCTCGCAAACCGTGGGTTGGAACTCGCAACTACAAGTTGTGTTGGGTTGTGAATGGCTAGCCCGACCTACTCGCACAGTTTCATATTTTTTGGACTTCGTTTGAGTGGTTTTCTAGTGAGACCGTACTAAAAAGGTTCCGACGTATATAGAAGTTCTTTCATATACGCGACAGAACACACAAACAAGATGCAAAAATTCTCAAATTTGGCTGTTAGGTCACCAAACACAAGCCAACGCAACTTGCAGAGGTGAGTTTCGACTCTCGGTTTGTAATATACGACTGTGTATCGCTTTATTTCCATTTATTGAATAAAAGTGATAAACTGGCGTATCTTGCAAACCATGAGTCGGAAATCGCCTCTACAAGTTGCGTTACCTTGTGCGTGGCGAGTTCGACCTACTCGTAAAATTTGAGAATTTATGGATCAAGTTTGTTTGCTTTTCCTATATTTTACAACTACAACTAACACTACATTTACAAAAATGTCACCAAAATATATACAACACTCATGGTACAAAAATTATAGACTGCTACGCATAATACAAAAAATCAAACTCAAAAATTGAAAAAAATTTGAATAAATTAACATAGTTCATTCTACTAAATTGTGAAAAAGTGAATACCTAGTCCAGAGAGAAAGAGAGAGAGAGAAAGTTTTCGAAGATGTGAGGAGCCCACTGCTGTAGACGAAGAAGTTGTAGACTTTAGGGTTTCGAAGAATTTGCGCTAGGGTTCGGATGATTTGGGATTTCGGGTTGGGTTAGGGTTTGGGGTATTCGGGAGAGGGAGAGAGAGATAGAAAGGCTTCGAGAAGAGGGGGAGATCGAGAAGAGGAGGTCGGAGTAGAGCTAGGGTTTGGAAAATGGGTTTCGCGAGCTCTTGTTGCGAGAGAGAGAGTTGCCAAAGAAGTGAGGAAGATGGCGATCTGAGTATGTACAAGTGTTTGGAAAAACACTTGTACATAACCTAGGCCGTTGTTGGGAACAACGGCCTAGGTTGAATTTTTTTATAAAAAAAACAACCTAGGCCCTAAGTGTTTTTTTCGACAAAAAAAAGTTCACGCCAAATAATGCTAAGTCTAAAGCGTTTTTGGCATGAACTACCCAAAACACCCCTCTGCTCTTATTAGGAGCTCCACTCAGATCTGGAAAACATCGATCTGAGCCGTTGATCACGATCAAGAGCGATCCAACGGCTCAGATCGCTGTTTTCCAGATCGCTGTTTTCCAACTCGTTGAAAACAAACCTGTTTTCAATGGAGCAAACCCCATATATATATTATATATTATTGCACAATTTTTAAGCTTTGATTAAGAGATATGAATCCAGTTTAAAATTTATATGGAAAAATAGTAAGTGGTTGCCTCCTACCTTTACTCTTAGGGGTGGCAGATGGGTCGACCGGGCCGGGCCGGGCCCAACCTGTGCGGGTTGGCACGCTTGGGTATGCGGGCCGGGCCGGGTTGGGGTGTTAAACGGGCCGGGCTGGGCCGGGTCATATTCTTAATTGGGTGGCCCGCCCAACCCGTGAACCCATTAGGGCTCAACCCGGGTTGGGCCGGGTCGACCCGCGGGTTGGCCCGTATAATAATATATATAATATTTTTTTTTTTTTTTTTTTTTTTGTGGTAGCTTAAATTGAAGTAATACTAAGTAATACTACATTACTACTAATAATAATACTAAGTGAGTAATACTACATTACTAAGTAAGTAATACTACATTACTACTAATGGCTAATAATAATACTACAATTCTTCAAAATTATAATACTAAGTAAGTAAGTAATACTGAGTAAGTAATACTTAGTAAGTAAGTAATACCAAGTAAGTACAATTCAATTTTAAAGTAATACTAAGTAAGTAAGTAAGTAATACTAAGTAAGTAATTTTTTTTGGTAGTTTAAAATTGTAATACTAAGTAAGTAATACTACATTACTACTAATAAGTAATAATACTACAATTCTTCAAATATCCCCAAATGATGTTTAATTATAATACTAAGTATGTAATTCACTAAATTTTGTAATAATACTAATAAGTAATAATACTACAATTCTTCAAATTGAATCAAATATCCCCAAATAATGTTTAATTATAATACTAAGTAAGTAATAATACTAATAAACAAAAAAAATCGTGATAATAATAATAATAAGATTGAAAGAGTGAAATTGACAACAAATTTTGAAATTTTATTCATACGAATTTAAGTGATACAATTTGAACAATTTATAACGAAATGAAATGAAGAATTCAATTCACAAATAAGTTTTATACAATAACATATTTCTTATGTACAATTTTAATTGACTACAATTTTTCTAATTTAACATAAGATGAAAAGCTATTGTTGTTGTTGTTGTTCTTCTTCGGGCGAGTTGCTCCCACTTGTAGAACTTGATAGTGCTTTCCCTTGCGTTCTATCTTCAGCCTTCAGCCAGTCTTCTGTGCAAACGAGCATCTCCAACGACTCCGGCTTCAACCGGTTTCTGTAATCAGATAGAACCCTGCCACTTGTAGAAAATGCACTCTCAGAAGCAACTGTAGAGACAGGAGGAGTTAGCAAATCTTTAGCCATAATAGACAGAATACTAAAAGTGTGTTCATGTTCTTTCCACCATTGTAAAATATCTAGTGGGAAAAGAGTAGGCTCAGTATCCTGTTGGTTATACCAATTTAATTCATTTGGTTGATTAGTCCTAAGTTTTTTAGACTGAATTTGTTCAAGTAGACTAAATGTTCTATCACCAATTTTACTTTTACCTTTAGAACTACCAGAAGAAGAACTAACTACAGAAGTTGTACTACTAGAAGCAAAACGTCTATCATAATAATCATACAAGTTATTTAATGTAGATTCAAACTGAACTAAAAAAGTAGCGCAATCAATTGTTAATTCTACATTGTCATCTAAACATGCAAAAAATATTTCTATCAAATTCTTCGTACCTTCTAATTTGATACGAGGATCCATAACAGTAGCAACACAAATCAACATAGGAGGAGGAAAATAATATTTCAAAATTTTTTGAAATGCAGGTATTACAATGTCACTAATATAGGGATCATTTAACATTTCGTTAAATATTTGCATCATGCTAACTAATTCAATAAAAATGCTACTAGAAGTAGATTCATATGTTTTTGAAAACTTTAAAGTTGCGGTTTTAAAAGGTTCTAAAAATTTCAACAAAGCTTCGGCAAAATACCAATCGTGCGGAGTCATTTCAAAATTGTGCATATTTTTTGCAATACAAAAATCATTTACAACTGCTTTATAATCGGTGACAACATTCAATAAATCAAAAGTAGAATTCCATCGGTGTCTAACATCCTTTGGAAATTTTCTAAAAGGAACATTTCTAACCCTACACCAAGCTTTCCATTCTTGTAAAATGCTTGGACTTAATGCAATGAAATGTACACAATTTCTAATTTTAAGTATATATGGATCAGCTATTTTTAATGCATCTTGAACACATAAATTTATAATATGACATGCACATCTAACATGAAAAATATTATCAGATGGAGGGTTTAATACAGATTTTAAAGTAGTAATTGCTACATTGTTGTTAGATGCATTATCAAAACTAATAGCCATAATTTTATCGCGAATATGAAAAACATCACAAATTTCTATAATACGGTTTGCTATTTCAGCGCCACTATGGGGATACGGCAACGCCGCAAGTGATATGATTCTTTTTTGAAGAATCCAATCATTGTCGATCCAATGACAGGTTATTCCCATCGTTGGAATATTGTTGACACCCGTCCAACAATCCGAAGTTAAACTAACCCTACAAGTTAAACTCCATAAAATTGCAATCAACGCGTCCTTCATTTCAACATACACTTTAAAACAATCCGATTTGCAAGTATTTCTCGGAATTCTTCTAAAATGAGGGTTTAAGGCCGTTTGATTAAAATTTTCCAAGTTCCTACTCTCGGGATAGGAAAATGGCAACTCTTCCTTAATGACTAATCGGGCCATTTCCCGACGAACGATTTCGGGATCATAAGGGTGGCTATCTACTTGACCGGTCCTAGGGTTAATTTTTTGTTGGCCTTGTATTTGATCAAGAAGTTCTTTGTGATTATGTTGTATGTGTCTACTAAGTGTACCGGTTCCGTCACCCCTCTTGAATTTGTATTGTTTACCACATGATTTACACATTTTCACACCTACACCCGGAATATGTTCGTCCGGGATATACTCATAAAACTTGTGCCAATCACTAGTTTCTCCTCTACTTTTCCTACTACTACGGGGTTGTGTGGTTTCGGGTTGTTGTTGTTCTTCTTCTTCTTCTATTTGAATGCCACCTACAACATCCATGTCGTGTGTACCCCATTGTTCCATAGTAGGATCAATGTAATCTTGGGCGGGCTCACTAATTGGGACAATTGGTGGCCTACGTGAAGAGGAGGAGGAATCTTGTCCGCTACGACCGCTACCGCGTGATCTAGACATAGTGTAGTAATGTGGTATGTAAATAAAATCTACAATGTAGAAGCGGTGAATTATACAAAAAATAACTAAAAAACAAGAGGGTTGAGATAGAGAAGTTCAAAAAACAAACAATAATATTAACTACAACGAAGAAAAAAACAACAAGAGAGATAGAGATATTTTGATACCGTTCACCGTGGAATACGCGTATAAAAAAAACTGTGAAAATTAGAATATAATAGAAAAGATGGAGGAGCGCTTTGCCGATTGCGCAAATGAAGAGTTGAAGTAGATTTGAGTCGATGGTTGAAGAGAGTTGAAGACGTTGAATTTTGTTCTCCGATACGACCGAAATTTGATCGTGTATACGCCTCCTTGTACACTTGTTTGATGATTACTACAATTGTTCAAATTTTTTTTTTTTTTTGATGTATAATAGTAGAGAGAGTAAGAGAGAGAGGTGTGATTTTTTTGGAGATTTTTGGGGGCTATTTATAGGCTTAGAATTGGGTAAAAAAAAAAAAAAAAAAAAAAAAAAAAAAAAAAAAAAGAAAAAAAGAACAACAGCAGCAAGCAACGGCTCTAAGAGCCGTTTGCTGCTGCTGCCGTGCCCAACGGCCCAAAAGCCAACGGTAGGATCCAACGGCTTAAAAACCCAACGGCACCAAACCCAACGGGGCGACCCGCGGTTCAATTCGCGGGTTGAATTCACGGGTCGGAGTTCGAAATTCGCGGGTCGACCCGCGGGTTGGCGGGTCCAATTCGCGAATTAAACGGGTTCGCGGGCCGGGTTTCGCGAATTCGATTCGCGTAAATAGCGACCCGGGTCGACCCGGTACTGTTCACCGGGTTCGACCCGAACCCGCTAAAGCCTTAACCGGGCCGGGTTCGTGGGCCGGGTCGCGGGTGGGTCGCCGGTTGACCCGGCCCAGTTGCCACCCCTATTTACTCTGGCTTTTTTTTTTCTTTTAAAGAAAAAAAAAAGAAAAAAAAAATCATTGAACTAAAAGTAGCTTTAGCATAATATATATTATATAAATTAAAATGCCAATAATGTGCAGTTAGTTTGCTAGTAGTTGTTGATGATAGCTCATAAACCACCTCAGAAAAGTAACAGATAAATCTTCGATTGCAAGAGCTCAAACCACATAACCAGTAAGATTAGCTTCACTGCCTCTAAGTTTTGGTCGGAATAAATGATTTGCCGCATTAAACCATATTCAAGAAATTTGCGCTCCAGATTCAAGAAATTTATCCCATTCACACACCAACTTGCTTCAAAAACCACAAGTTGGTTGTATATACTAAGAATAATGCACACATACAATCCAAGTGTTCTACTCTCCGATTGTGGGGAAACATGTTTGTAAACAAATTTTAACAGTAACGGTGGGCAGTCATTTTGGAGTTAAAATAGTTTCCTCTATCAAAAATCATATACGGTCCCCACCTCTCACAATTGCAACAGGTCTGGATTGTATTCAATAAAAAACGATGGCTGACTTTAATTAAAAATTGGATTGTTCTACGATTGAAGAAATTCACTTTGTTTAACACCAGAAATATAGCTCCTTAGCACAGAGCAAAAAGCTAGTTACAATAATGATTGGGAACTCGTGTTCCCATCAGAATTAAGCTTCAGGCAACTTTAGAACTTGCGTAATTTCCATTTTATATAGAAGAGCTCCTCATTAAATAGGACACGAGGCAACCAAGTATAGCTCCTGCACAAACCTGCATACAAATGTTGAAAAGATTTAGCAACTCCAATATTGAACGATACAACTATCATGTCCAAAACGTTACATGCAGTAAGCTAGGCCGAAATTGGAAAGAACTTTAACAACATAGTGGAGAGTAGTGTTCCAACAAATACAAAACAAAAGAATACAACCAACATTCACATTTCATATTCAAGTGAAATAAAATAAACTTCAATCCTGCCAACAAGAAAAATTGTGTTCAGGTCAATCGAAAAAGTAGGGCATGTAAAGCATCTACTTGACTATAACTACAAGGTTCCAAAAACTACATATATAATTCTACTATTATGTAAAGCATTCATTTATAAACTAGTCTGAATTTTTAAGTGTTGATAATTTTAAATTTTAAACTATATATCGCATCATACTTATAAACAAAAAAATTATGCACTTGTCTGTTTTTGCAATTTAAGTCAAATACTGAGCTTAACTGATCACAGATCAAAAGTTGTTCAGGATGCAAAAATTTATCAGGTCGTCAAACACTACAAATGTACAAGGTTCCAGTATTTGGTTTTTGAAGTAGTGATTCTATCATTTGCCTACTTCCATCAACATGCTCGCATCAATTCGCGCTTCTATCAACATGCTCACACCAATTCGCCAGTGGCAATGGTGCTAAATTCTCTAGTAATATGGTTAGCCAATGAAGTACCAAATGTTCACCCAAATTCTTATTAAAGGCCAAAACCAACTAGAACATATAAACCATCAACTCCTCTTACTAGAAATTAGCCAAAATTCTAGTGCGTGTGGTGGTGGTGGTGTGATCCTATGAACAAGAAGGTAGATAATCCCATCTACCATCCCATACCCAGTCCAAAAATAAATTAACACCAAATTAGAGGGTTGATCAAGTTTTGACAACCAATCAAGTTTTGACACCTAATCTCTCGTAGAGCCATGTGCTCCATAGACAACCCTATTGTATCGTCATGGGAGATTGCCAAGGGGAAGGTGGGGGGGTGCACAAGTCACACATATAGATGCACACAAAAAAAAGCTAGAGGTTGGAGAGGTGACAATTTCAATCTTTAGTGTTCAACCATTGCATGTTGATAAAGAGTAAATGGTGGCAGGCAGTGCCAAATGCTTGAAAAAGAAATACAAAATTGAAATGTTTTTGACTTTCTTTGATGTAATACTTTGTTTAATAAACACCCATTGTGTTCCTATTAAGCACTCTTTGATTTTATAACAAACTAAGAAATATGCATTGGTCCTCAAATATGTATCATTTGCATCCCAACCATCACAACAATTCAAGTATTAAGTGAATTCATAGTCATAACAAATAAAACCTTCTACACAATCTCAAAGAGGAATCAAAATATGAACAAATTACACTTATAAATCCAAAATCCAGTTTTGCAAATTATTTTTGATAATTTTTCAAAGGAATAATTTAAGGAAAGAAGCGGAAGTCACTGAATTCATGAGTCGTAACTGAAAGAAAACCATCATGCAGTAGCAGAAAGGCCTGACACACAGCAGTTGCAATTTCAGCACTTAGCTCATACCAGATCATCAGTTCTCTTCTAAAACTTTCATGCTCGATATAACCCTCCGATGTAATGTATTAACTGAAATAACTCAAATTCCTAGTTTACTATTTTGACTGCACCCAATTTGTGTGGCATGCTAATCACAACCTCAAAATCATTGAAGTATATTATAACCAAAAGGCCTTGGAGAATCTTTTCCATCATGTTTCTTGTTAAGGCTTCTATTTTGGTGGTTAGTGTAAACAGTTTCAGTAAACCCTCACCTCCAACTGATCAAAATCCCTCTACTCTCTTTTTTGAACTCACTACCAATGTTCCTATTCTTACAACGCATCCATCATGTCCTTTATGCCACAGTTGTTTTGTTTGGTAGGCCTCCTGTGATTCCCTACAATATGAACTATAAAGCACTCTTATCTTTAGACACAGCATTCCCATCTCTAAAGGGAAAACTAAGTAAATTAAACATGAAGAAATAATTCAAAGATCAAAATCATGAACAGGGAAGGCATCTCTTCAAAAGATATCTTCTATGAAGTTCATATAAATATAGTATCCGACTATCCGTAATGTTTTTAACACAAACATTGAGGTAGAATGAAACAGCATGAATAAATTAGACAAGGAAACAAAATAGCAAGATGATGTATGCAAGTTTTACTCTCTATCCCTGGTATGAAACTCGGGTAACAGTGAATCTAGCACTAACCTGGAGTGGAGTGTGTCCCAGAGAATCGCGTAAAGGCTTCATGTTAGATAAAGGATGCTCTGGCGGCAACTCACATAGAATTTGATTGAGCAACTGCAACAGAAATTATTGGAATCATTCAAGAAATTGCTACCAAAATAACTAATAAACTCCTACTCCAGATAAATAAGTGGATAGAGGTTAACAAAGCAGTTTATTTTTCATGGATGTGCATTAATACGATCAGAGTAAAATTTGGCTGAAAGCATCAGCCTTATATAACCAGTTAGAAAGGTGATAGGTTTCCACAAGTAGTATTTGGGTGCAAAGTTCAAACAATCTATATGTGTAAGTCTCTGTGCGCATGTGTCTTTGCCTTGTAGCTACCCTTTATATGCATATTTTTAAGATGGTGTCAAATACTGCTTCAAAATGAAAATGGTGACAAATATCCACAATGACCACTAATTAATTGTGCAAAATCGAGTAGACATACAAGAACGATGTTTTGTCAGTTTGAAAATTATCAGGTAGTTATTATGCTCTCAATCCAGAAAAGGTAATATACAATACTTGAGAACAATAATTGTCTAGTTAACTTAGCAGAATGTTTACCTCAGCCTGCCTGCCAGCATGCAACCTAATCCCAGATGCATCATACATTACCTACAGAAAATAATTTGTACTTAGCTTGACCAATAAAGTAAAGAAACTGCCCATGAGTATAGATCAGCTTTTGTATTGCATAACTTGAAAGAAAAACTACTAAAGCATTTCATTTGGGTTATATGGTACTAAAGCATTTCATTTGGGTTATATGACAAAGCAATAAAAATAGAAACCAATGGAACATATTTTCAATGAAGTGGATCCATTTATGAAGAAGAAATGAAGCTAACATCCAAATACGATACAATAAATATTTAGTGAAATTTGGTTTCTGGCGATGATATTTAGAGGATACACATCAGATACATGTATTGAAAGAGCCTAAATTCTTATGTATACCTGTCCTATGCATATTGAAGACAGAACAAGAGCCAATTTAGATCTAATACTTCTATCACTGTATGAAAAAGTTCAAAACTCAGTTTAAATTGTTTGTAGATGGATTACCTAATTCTCCTCCTCTCTTTAGTTAAGAAACCAGGTTATTTTGATAGTTGTTCCTTTATAAAACTTAGAAAACCATTTGTGGAATCAAAGTTTTTAGTTTGCAACATCATTTCAAAGAATCATACACACACAGACTTAAACAGCAACTGTTTATGCAAAATTACATAATTTAAAGGAAATTACAACTTCCATTTCATTAATGTCCGTTGGCACATACAACAGAAAAACTCTATAATGTGGAACAGGGAGATTGTTGCTAACAGAACATGCTCAGGTACACTTGTAATCATCAACTAACTGCATGCAACTGTATTTACAGGGATTTAGTAGCTAAAGTTAGTGTATGTGAGTGCCAATTCACAAGCTTGAGGAATCAACATGATAAAGTTATACATGTGTAAATGTGCTGATTGTATGTTAAATATCAAACAGTAACATTGATCTAGCATTTTAAATCATATCAAGTTGAATTTGTGAGGAAGTTGGAAACAGCAAATATCAACGAAGATATAACCAGTAACTACTTACAATACATGCCAATACTGTGGCGAGAGCAAATAAAGAACCTCCAGTCCCTTCTTGTAGACCTATTGCCACTGCAAGAGCTGCAACAGTAGCTGAATGTGAGGAAGGCATTCCGCCTGATCCTAGCAACCTTCTAGTATCCCATCTTTTTTCCTTATACCTGCATGTCTAGGATGAAATATTGGAGGCTTAGCACAATTGATCTTTTTCCTTTATGAGAGGCCAAATGAGTAATCTCCGATATTTCTAATTTTAACATTACACTTCATTCACACACAAAGACAATAACTGATACACAATCCATTTTCCCTGTAAGAGATTTTGAATTGACTATGGCTCCCTATAAATTTCAGTAAATTGAGAAAATAGATTGTGAATTTCAGAAAATTGAGAAGCACAGGATTGTTACTCCTTGGATGCATGTGCTCCAATCATCATGAGTAGCCACATTAGAATTTGGATCTCCTATATAGAGCCATCCAATCATCATGAGTAACAACAGTAGATTTTTGATATGCTATACACAGAGTACTGTTACTGGATGGCTACCACTACTAACACTCACATCAGGAAATAACTTGGAATGACAAGAAATTAAAAAACAAATATATAACAGCATGCCATTGGCTTGTATTTCAAAATATCATTCTTTCGATTCTATTAACATCATCACAGGTCAGTATTCTTCGGAAACCAACCTATTCTAACAACCCCACAACACAAGTTTAATGACACAGCTGATGAACAACCAAAATTACCTATTTTCTGAAGAACTACCGATCATGAAAAGCATTTTCTAAGATATTATTATTCATGACTGAGCCGATGAACAATTGACGAAGTATTTCCACAATACTGACTCAGCTCACATATCTTATTGGGCAATGCATCTCAAGATCCTCTACGATATATAAGACTTTCCTACTACTTTTTTCTTCAATGCCAATTAAAGACAACCAATGTTTTGAGTTCACTCATCTATCATAAAAATATATCATGTCCAAAGCAACAAACACTTGGGAATGCATTTTGTTTCTCTCTAGACTTTACCTCATAATTAAAATCTAACTCCCCATCATCTTTTCCTGTCTTCTAAATGTGAATTCGGCAATAAATCAGCAAGGGTTTTTGACACCAAAAACTGACAGACAAATGTCCACTGCAAGAAACTTGAGCCGGGCCCACGATACATTCACATATGTCGTTGTAATTGGAACACTCAAACTTTGATTTTAGGGCTTCTACACTACTTCCTCAGCTCAAATAAAATTCTTTTTTCTGATCCAAGAAACAACTTTTCCTCCTCTTATATACTTATACTAGATTTGCCCGTGGGCACGTGCCTACGACACGTCTTCAGAATGATACAACATATGAAAAGCCTTGTAAACAGTAAATCAACAATTATATAGCTCAAGTTTGAATAGTATGACAATAATTAGTTGTAAATAAAAATCCATGTTTTCATTAGTATATGTTAAAAAATAATTATAAATTGGGGTATAAAAGTCAATGTTTCCATAAGTATATATATATATATATATATATATATATATATATATATATATAGAGAGAGAGAGAGAGAGAGAGAGAGAGAGAGAAATCTATATAATAAAACACAGAGAAAGCTATCAAGTGGCTCTTATTAAATATGGTTAAAATCAATGGTCTAGATCTAACCTCACAAAACATATTTTCCCGCCAAAAAGTTTCCCCCAAAACTCAAATTCAAATCCCCCCAAAACAACTCATTTATTTATTTATTTATTTATTTATTTAAATCTCTTTCTCTCTTTCTCTCTCATCCTCTCTCTATTTACTCGGAAATTTATATTTTCAGATTTCAGGTTTGTAAATTTTTAGATTTTTTATTCATTTTTTATTGCTCATATTACATTGAAAATATCAAATATCTCATCAACAGTTAAATTTCATCATTTTCCACACTCAAAGTTCTAAGAAGTTGGATTTTACACCCCCAATTATAATTATTTTTCAACATATACTAATGGAAACATGGACTTTTAATTACAACTAATTATTGTCTTACTATTCAAACTTGAGCTACATAATTGTTGTTTTATTGTTTACAAGACTTTCATATGCTGTATCGTTCCAAAGACGTGCCGTAATAAATCACAAAGAAAGCTATCAACTGGCTCTCCTTCAATTCCCCAAAATCAAAGTCCCAGATCTAACCTCACTAAACACATTTTTCCCCCAAAAGTTTTCCCCCAAAACTCAAATTCAAATATCCCCCCCCCCCCCACAAAACAACTCATTTATTTAATTTATTCTCTCTCTCTCTCTCTCTCTCTCTCTCTCTCTCTCTCTCTCTCTCTCTCTCTCTATATATATATATATATATATATATATATATATATATATATATGGAAACATGGACTTTTATACCCCACTTTATAATTAATTTTCACCATATACTAATAGAAACATGGACTTTTATCTACAACAAATTATTTTCATAGTATTCAAACTTCAGCTATATAATTATTGATTTACTGTTTACAAGACTTTTCATAAGCTGTATCGTTCTAAAGATGTGCCGTAGGCACGTGGCCACGGGCAAATTTAGTAATTAAATAAATAAAAGAGTTGTTTCGGAGATTTGAATTCGAGTTTTGGGGAGAAACTTTGTGTGGGGGTGGGTGGTGGGAGGGAATATATTTTGTGAGCTTAGATATGGGGCTTTGATTTTGGGATTGAAGGAGAGCCACTCGATAGCTTTCTTTGTGTTTTATTATACAGATATATAACATGTGCACGTTTTTTATTGTACAATTACAAAATCTCCCTCAGTTTTCCGAAATTGGGACAAAACACAACACATTTTAACGAATCAACCTCAAGAAAGATCGCATCTTTATATTATTTATTTCGTTCAAACCCTAACTATTGAGAGAAAGAAGGCGCGCACCAAGTGGTGAAGAGCTTGAGGAATTGGGCGATTGAGAAGGCCAGCAACGCCGACACGAACGGCAGATTCGTCGAAAGAGGGAAAGCTCGGCCGCCGCCGCCGTTAGCCACCCCTGCCGCCGACAGAGAAAATGATGACACATCCGCCGTCGTCAACACCTCATCCATCGATCGATCTTATTCGATCTGATCGAATTTCTGCACTGCTTTCGAATCTCTCTATCTCTCTCTTTTTTTCAGTTTCTCTTTGTCTCTCTTGTGGAAAAGTACAAAGTGTGATGGGATGGGATCTCACAATGGGGATATGTTGTTCACCCAAACCCAACCAGTTGCTGGTAGGATCGAATACGGAGATGTTTTTCCCATCTAGGCCATTATTTGAAACTAATTTTCAAAATAGACATCTTTCTAAACTAATTTCCAAAATAGACTAGTTATTATAGGTCACAGTTGCGAACTGCGGTCTATTCGATTGTGATGCCGTAGTTTCCAACTACATCCCCTTCAAATGTATATTTTTTCTATACCACAGTTCCCAACTACGGCCTTAGTTCTTTTCATATTTGGGCTAGAGAGATTGGAGCCTTAGACAAATTTTTCTAAGTAAAAAACAGGCTAAATATATGCCACAGTTGGGAACTGCGACCTCAGTTATAAAAAAATCTATTCGTAATATTTTTTTAAAACTTAGAATAAGAAAATAATTATAACAGAGACTGCAGTTCCCAACTGCGGCCTCTGCCGCAGTTGTGAATTGAGGCCTATATTTATCCCTTTTTACTTAGAAATTTTTGTCTAACTCTACAATTTTCTCTAGTGCAAATATGAAATGAACTAATAACGCAATTGGGAACTGCAGCCTCACAATCGAACAGGTCGCAGTTCGCAACTGCGACCTATGACGACTGGTCTATTTTGGGAATTAGTTTCAAAAGTGTTCTATTTTGAAAATTGGTTTCAAAAAGTGGCATATTTCGGGGGGGGGGGGGGGGGGGAGTCGAATACAAAGCGGTTATTAGCATTACCATTTCTGTATTTATTTATTTTCTTAGATACGAATATGAATGTTGTTCAGATTGGTGTGTGTGTATGGGTGAATGACCTCCAAACCACCTGATTTTTTCTACACATTTGGCATGATAAACATGATGGACGGAGTGGATATTCCATGAGGGGACATTCATTTGCATGATAAATATGATGGATGGAGTGGATCTTCCACGAGGGTTCTACCAAGTGAATATAATCACTTTGTAGGAGAAAAATTTTCTCATACAAATATGAGGCTCACATTATAAATATATATATATATATATATATATATATATAGGGCTATCTTCCATTGCAAATGCAAATATCGTGCGAACTCTATATATATATAGGGCTATCTTCCATTGCAAATGCAAATATCGTGCGAACTCGTGCGAACCACTTAACCCGTCATTGGGAATGACGGGTTAAGGCAAACACATAACTCGTCATCACCAATGACGGGTTATGTGTTTTACCTTAACCCGTCATTCCCAATGACGGGTTAAGTGGTTCGCACGTTCGCAACTACTACAGTAGCGTTTGCAACGGAAGAAGCCTCATATATATATATATATATATATATATATATATATATATATATATATATATATAGTATCGCTAATATGATTGTAAACATAGAAAACTTTGTAGCGCTAATATGGTGAGATATAAAATTTTGTGTATGCGAAGATCAATTTGAATCATCTGAACTTCGATCACACCGTTCACATCACGGTACATGTCATCTGAATAGTATGTAAGAAAATTCAAACGGTTTGGAGACCATAGCCTATGCACCAAAGAATTCAACACGTTATGAAGTTGATGTGAAATACATATATCTACATTTATTTGAACGTCTTGATGCATATGCTTAAAATCTCTGAATTGCTTGAAATTTGTACACATCATCTTGATGACATGTAAAATGATGTAAACAATGTTATCGAGATTCAGATGACTCAAATCGTTCATCTCTAAACAAACATTTTCATCTCACCCATCTCACCATCTCATATAAGCACTACGATATATATATATATATATATATATATATATATATATATATATTTGGGGGAATTGAAGGAGAGCCACTTGATAGCTTTCTTTGTGTTATATATATATATATATATATATATATATATATATATATATATATATATATATATATATATATATATAACACAAAGAAAGCTATCAAGTGGCTCTCCTTCAATTCCCCCAAAATCAAAGGCCCAGATCTAACATCACAAAACACATCCCCCCCCCCCAAAAGTTTTCCCCCAAAACTCAAATTCAAATCTCCCAAACAACTCCTTTATTTATTTAATCATCTCTCTCTCTCTCTCTCTCTCTCTCTCTCTCTCTATATATATATATATATATATATATATATATATATATATATATAGAGAGAGAGAGAGAGAGGGAAATGCTCAGTTGAAAACGCAAATGTTATGAAAACTTGTCAAAACAACCTAGGCCGTTGTTGGAAACAACGGCCTAGGTTATAATGCATTATAACCTAGGCCGTTGTTTCCAACAACGACCTAGGTGGTTTTCCACGTTTTCACAAACATTTGCCTTTTCAATGGAGCATTTCTCATATATATATATATTGGTTTTCCACGTTTTCACAGACATTTGCCTTTTCAATGGAGCATTTCTCATATATATATATATATATATATACTTATGGAAACATGGACTTTTATACTCCAATTTATAATTATTTTTTAACATATACTAATGAAAACATGGACTTTTATTTACAACTAATTATTGTCATACTATTCAAATTTGAGCTATATAATTGTTGATTTACTTTTTACAAGGTTTTTTATATGTTGTATTGTTCTGAAGACGTGCCGTAGGCACGTGCCAACGGGCAAATCTAGTATATATATATGGGCAATGGTCCATTGCAAATGGGTATGCAAACCACCGAAACCGTTGTTCCCAACAACGAGGTGGGTTTTAAACCTAAGCCGTTGTAGGAGTCCAACAACGACTTAAGTTATAACCTAAACCGTGTTGGGAACAATGACTTAGGTTATATTAAGCCTGAAGTCGTTGTTCCCCAACAATTGCTTCAGTGGTTTGCAATGGAGCATTGCTCTCTCTATCTATCTATCTATAAAACAAAACACAAAGAAAGCTATCATAAAACACAAAGAAAGCTATCAAGTGGCTCTCCTTCAATCCCCCCAACATCAAAGACCCAGATCTAACCTCACAAAACACATTCCTCCTCCCCCCCCCCCCCCCCCCCCCCCCCCCCCCGCGCACAAAGTTTCCCCCCAAAACTATTATTCAAATCCCCCCCCACCCGAAACTATTATTCAACTACTTTTTATTGATTTTAATTTAAGGTGTACGCAAGTGAGAGATGGATTTTTTAGTGGCCTCAATTTGGGCTTCCAAATCATAGCAGGACAGGTAAACTGACCAGTAACCTAAAATAACTTGGCAAATATGCAACATTAATTTCCTTACTACAAGAAAAAAACTATCGTGAAGTGTTCCCTTAAATGGTTATTAGAAACCATGGATAACATAACATATAAGAACTTTTAGTGTGTGTTTGGATATATAGGATTGGGATGACTGGAGTTTACCAGTGAAGGATGCAAACTCTCCACTCAAGAAAGACAGCTAAAGTAAATTTGTTATTTATCCATTTTAATTTTTTTAATAAAGGTGCAACGGGGATACAAAGTGGAGATAAAAGAAATGATTAGCTTGAATTAGAGTTTTGAGAACTTCATGTATTTCATTTTGATTAAAATAATAATAAGAGGTATTTTAATTACAAACTGAGTCTGAGACAAATAAACGTTTAGATTATTGATATTGTAGATACCTTCACACCGGCACTTGCATTACCATTGTATTTAGACATGCTCATAGTAGTTATGGGATTATAGTAAGCTCTATAAAACCTATATGATAATGTCCTTGCATAAATATTACAAGCATCTAAAAGTGATGCTGAAGTTAAAAAAAAACTCTATGCAGTGTTTCTAACAAACTATATGTATTCAAGGTAAGTTCAAGCTAAAAATCTAGAAGGCGATGGTTGAGCGTAAAGGTAGATATACTGCTTCCTCATATAATATGTTTGCTAATTCAATTAGTTTGCTGGAGCTCCAAAACTATTTTATATAATCAAACCAGGTGCGTCATTCCGAAGACATGCTGTAGGCACGTGTCAACGGGCAAACCTAGTGTGTGTGTGTATATATATATATATATATATATATATATATATATATATATATATATATATGGGAAAGGGGGTATGAGCAACTTGCTCATTTAGTAAATAAGCAATTGATGATGTGGCATACATGTGATTGGACAATCTTTAAATGGGTTAGTTGTCCAATGTATCACATACATGCCACATAATCAATTGCTCATTTACTAAATGAGCAAGTTGCTCATATCCCTTTTACCTATATATATATATATATATATATATATATATATATATATATAGATATAGATATATATATATATATATATAGAGAGAGAGAGAGAGAGAGAGAGAGTGTGTGTGTGATTGTGTGTGTGCATGTTAGTCTATTATGAGATGGTGAGATGGGCTCCTTATCGTGAATTGTCCATCTCAGCCACTTGATCACGAACCGACGGCTATGATCAGCTCTGCCCAAACCTCAATTTGCTGCCTAAGTGTGAGGGGCATTTTGGTCATCCCTTCATATCTTTCTTCTCTTGTCTCCATTTCTTTCTTCTTTCACCAATCTTGTAACACCCGCACAATTGAGTTATGATACTTTTGCCCGTGCACGTGTTATGCACGAGTATTTTGTATAATTGCAAATAATATTTAATGTAATACCTTGAATATTTTTAGTTAGTTTGTAAAATATAAATATTTGGGAATGACCCATATGCATTTTTAATATTCTGTTTTTTTTTGAATAAGGACTTAAGAGCAATTGTGTTAGGGACTTCTAGGAAATGATTATCACAGAAAGGGGCCTTAATAAAATTAACAATTTTTTTATATTACGCATGATTCTTGCTGGTTAGTGGCATAAGAGAGGTTTAGGGAGGTCGAATTAATGAGAATATAGAGTTAGGGAAGGTGGATTAATGAGTTGAATGATATAGTGCATATTTAGGCTTATGAATACCCACATAAGCCTAGATGAGAAACTAATTTTTTGGAGTTAGAGTTTTCATAAGGTAAACATAGAAATTTTATTTTATTTCATGAGTTTTAGATTATTAACATAAGAGATGATAGTAATAGTGTATGTTTTGTTGTGGTCATAAGTTAAGTTTATCGATTTTGGTGTTGGAACGCTTTGAGGAGCTTAGAAGCAATCGAATTCAGAAGATATAGGTGGGTAACAACTTTACTACTCTAATTTCAACAATATTGTAGAGTGTATGCATGTTAGAGAAGTTATATATGTTGTATTAGATGAGTATTCATGCTTAGATTATGTGTAAAATGATAATTAATTGTGTGAAATTATGGTAAGATTAACTTAGAAACGTTTTACAGTTTCTGTCCAGAATTTTGGACTTACTTCCGAAAATCGTTTCTCTTTAACTAGATGGAAACTAAAGCTGAATTTTTTATATATGTATCCTGTATATGTCCATAACATCTATTCAAAATTTCCTAATTTTTATATGTCATTTGGTATTTTAAATAAATCCGAACTCATTTCTGGTTAAGAATGAGAGAACATGAGCTATTCTTTAATTATGTCCTGAATATCATGCTTACTTCCAAAAATAATTTTTCCAAATATATGGAGTTTGAAGAAGAACTTTTTATATGTGAATCTAGTATATGTCTATAATATCTTCACAAAATTTCATGAGTTTTTAATATCGTTTAATATTTTAAATTAATTCAAACTTATGACTGGTTGACAGTTTTGTCTTAGTTCTGAAAATTTGTATAGTTTTTGTACTGAATTTTAGACTTATTCCGAAAATCATTTCTCTTTATCTGGATGGAATTTGAGGCTAAAATTTTTATATGTGTATCTCGTATATGTCTATAAAATCTCTTCAAAATTTCATGATTTTTGGATGTTATTTGGTATTTTAAATAAATCTGAACTCATTCCAGGTTAAGAACTTAAATATGACATATTCTATAATTATGTCGTGAATATCATACTTACTTCCAAAAATCATTTCTCTTTATCTATATGGATCATAGAGCTAAAACTTTTATACGTGTATCCTATATATTTCTATGACATCTCTTCAAAATTTCATAATTTTTGGATATTATTTGTTATTTTAAATAAATCCAAACTCATTCCTGCTGAACAACTAAAATATGACATATTCTATAAATCTGTCCTGAATATCATGCTTATTTCCAAAAAACATTTCTCTCCAATTATATGGAATTTGAAGCTGAAATTTTTATATGCGAAATTATTATATGGCTATAACATTTTCACAAAATTTCATGAGGTTTGGATATCGTTTAGTATTTTAAATAAATTCCAACTTAGGACTGGTTGCCAGTTTGCCTTGGTTCTGAAAATTTGTATACCTTCCGGTTTTGACCATTTTAACCTCTTATATGCAGTATTATGAGGAAACTCATAATAATGTGAAGTAGATTTGTTACGTTTTTTCGAGTCTAAGAAATCAAATTTTCATGAAGTGTGGGATTTTCGGTAATTTTTATAAGTAACAAGAGTTGCAGTTTTCTGGAATCTGAACCTGTTGTTTTGCATATGGATTTAGACAAAATAATTGTAGTTAAATTTAGATATTCTTGACTACAATGTTATAGTATGATCATTTACATTTCATGTGAAACTACTTTGTTGCTTTCCAAAGACAGAATTGAATATTTGAACAGTGGATTCTATATATATAGGACTGAGGATATGCCTAGTAAATCCACATATATGGGCTAGGGGTAGGCCGGTAAGGTCCATGAATCCTAGAGAACGACTTGGTCCAATTCAAGGGAATGTTTGTAACTTAGGCGATGCCAGAGTCCGGCAAAAGTTAGAGAATTCCGAGGGAGGAGTGGAATAGGGTCGGTATGACAAAGATTCCATTTTGTGTGTAATGTAAGTTCAGAATAGGGATCGTAAAGTCCATATTATATTTTGCCTCATTTATACTAAGATCATGGATTAGTTTAATTAATATTTTGCATTAGAAGAAGATATGACAGAAACAATGACGAACAAGTCTGATAGAGAGCTAATGTTCCTAAGAATGTTCAGGACTGAGGATACGCCCGGAAAATCCACGGTGTGTGGGCTAAGAGGGGTATGCATGTCAGGTCCGTAGTTATGGGAGATCGACTTACTAGGGTTTGTGACTGAGAATACGCCCGGTAAATCCATGGTGTGTGGGCTAGGGGTATGCCTGTTAGGTCCAATATCCTGGGGGTATGACTTACACATGATTACGCATTGGAGTACAAATCATTGGATTTAGACATTGCATAGTAAGGGATTGAAACCTATAATGAGAAGAACGCTAGTAGCTTGCATTCGGAAACTACATGGTATGAGCGACATATCATTCCAAACAAGCGTGCATTAAAAGAGCATATTTGAATTTTGCATGTTAGCATAGTAAATATATGTTTGACACTTCAGTAAATTAGTTCCACACTCACTCATACGACATTGTATAATTGACTATTTTCCATTTTTTACATTTTATACATTGATTCAAGTTTTTATTCTATTATGTTGTGTTTTGGAAGTTAGTTACAATTGTTGAGATTTTTACCGTCGGCCTCACAAGATGATGAACCAACAGATTTTGGTTTTGCAGGTTAGGGTGCCTGAGGGCCTAGCATAGTAGTGTGACATCCTGAGCCCGTCATCTTATCAATCCAAGTGGTTTGAACTTATAGTAAGATTTCCGCATTTTTAAGTATTATATTATGTTTATGTATTCATTTGAAGTAAAAGATTCTGAGTGTGTCACAAATTTTTTTAGTGTGTATGAAATTCAGGGCGTTACCAATCTCACTCAAGTCTGAACCCCAATCACGCCCGATCCCCCAAATTCGCCCAAACCTAGCTCTCTCTATCTCTCTCCACCCTCCGTCCTCTATCTTTCTCTCATTTGCAGCAAAGGCTCGGCCCCAAATCCCCCAGCTCAACCCTAGCTCCACCTCTAGATCCTCAAATCCGATGAAACCCTAGCTCCACCTTCCTCCACCCTCATCTCAATTGCAGCTCTTCCGTCAACTAGCTTCAAAAGCCCACCTTCCTCCATCTCATCCATCTCCACTTCACCACCGACCGTGTAACGCCCCGAATTTCCAATAAGACCGAATTCGGGATTTTACAGAATCTTTACTTCACTTCGTACAATTTTATAAGGAAATTAAAACTTTTCAACATACATCAGAGTCTTTACATTTTGTTTACACAGTGGAAGAATAAAAAAAAATACAACAATGAAATAAAATACAAATTGTACAACTTTAATAATGTAAGTCATCAACTGCATCATAACATCTTTACTTCTTCACAAAAGTCCATTACCTGCATATTAAGCTGTGGGCATATCAGTTACAACTGACGAAAATGTTATACTCGGTCATCCTCTCTATGTCGTACATATAACGATCTCAATACTTTAACAAACCACAAAAATTGAATGAACAATAAAGTGTCAAAAGTGATTATTCTAAACATATAAGTGTATGAGATGTCTTAATGCCTAATGCACACATTTTATACTAGGATGACACTAATGCATACTTGTTCAGATTCCATGCATCTTATACTACATAGGTCCGAAGGCAAGCGCATACATACTCCACAATAAAGGGTTTGATCTCTCGCCATGACAACTACCCAGTAATAAGACAAGATTTAGATCATTCCACGAATTTGAATCCCAGCCCCGGAGTCCACCGCTTTCTGTTATAACAGATCCCACATCATCCAAATCATCCCGCAAGTGCCCTTCTAATCCAGGTATACGTTATACATTGATGTATGGCAACTATCCGCCAGACTACTCAAGATCCCGGAGTCCACCACAGACCCGTCCTCATAGTTCAGGATTTAAATATAAAAGCCCGTCTCCCACGGAGCAACCACAATTCCGGAATCCACCGCTGACTGGGTCTATAGCCTCGGAATCCACCGCCGACTATATAGAGGCAACCCACTTACGTTTACCCAGGTTTACTGTAGTACCCCGTATTTTTAAATATTATTTTTTAAATTTTTATAATGAATTAAAATGATTTTCAGAGATTTAATAAATATTTTCCTGGAAATTTATCTTTTTACACGTGCAAATAATTTCTTGAGAAGTTCAAAGGCCAAAATTATTTTAGGGGAAAATTATTATTTATTATTTGGGATTATTTTTAATTTTTCTAGATTTTTCTGATATTAATTGGATCTATTTGCAAATATTAAGAAAAAGAAGGATCTCTTTGCAAAATTTGTCATTTTAAGGGGTGAAAGTGCAAAACTATTTTCTGGACTTTTAAAATAGTGCCGTCTGGAAATAGGAGGTTATTTTACTTTTAAATCTCAATTTAATCAATTTTATCAAGTTTCCAAGTATAGGAATCTATTTATGTAAAGTTGTATTTCAAGGGGTTATTTTGCAAAAGTGTCTAGAAACCCTAAAAAACTTCTTTTCCGACTATTTAAAAGAAAAACGCAGCCGTCATTCGCTGCACAACATTAAGTTTTCTTATTTTTGGAGGATTTGGGAGAAGATTTTGGATCTCGCGAAGGAAAGGCTTCTTATCAAGGGATTTTTTCATTTAATGTGAGTGATATAATTGTTTTGTTTGTTCTTTGAATGTTGTATGCGAGTGACATGTTTGTTTTTCTTTTATTTTGTGTATATTGTATGTGTGTAATTGATTAGTTGATTGTTTATTTATGTGAGTGGTAAAATGGTTATTTGATCTATGAATGTTTAATGGATCTTGAATATTGAACTTTATTGCTAGAAAGCATGATTAGGGTTTGAGTATGACTATGGAATAATGGATTGGATGGATGAACGATTTGATCTTGAGAAACCCTAGTGGTATGTAATTACAAATTTGATTATGGTTATGAGTTGTGGTAGAAATTCAGTTTTTTGAGAAATTTGAATGGAAGAGTTATGAATCAAGAGTTCATGTCATGGAAAATTGAAATTTGAGAAATTAGTTGAGTTGAGGAGATATACCCAAATTGGGGATTCTTTGAGATTTTGATATTTGTATGGTTTGGATCTGAATATGAACTATTTCAGTGAACAATGAATTTTGTAAGAAACTCTAATTTTTATTATATGCTCAATCCATGTATTAATTGAAAGAATCAACAAAATCTCTATTTTCATGAATTCAAGCAATTTGATTTAGTTTTATGGACTATTATATGTCCTACCAGTTGTATTTGATTGTATAAGAAATAAGTTTTTATCGAAATCGTTTTCATAAAGTAAAACTATGTATCGGTTGAATTGTGCACAACCAAAATACTGCAGACTGAAGGCCAACAGTCGATTGTCGTGAATTCTCAGTCGACTGATATGACCCGACTGCTATGTCCTTTAGTTTTCTCGAAATTTCCTTCTGGACAGTCGACCTATACCTTTTACAGTCGACTGGTACACTTAGAATTATATTTTTTTTAAAAGTCATTGTATATTTCTCTCTGGACAGTCGACCTATTCCCTTTTCAGTCGACTGTTATACTTAGAATAATTTCTTAAAGATTATTGGATTTTCTCTCTGGACAGTCGACCTATGACTTTTACAAGTCGACTTATAAGACTTAGTTTATTTTTCTTAAGACCATGAAATTCTATTTCTGGACAGTCGACTTACTCTTGTTATTAGTCGACTGATACTGATGTATTCTTATAATTTTGAATGATCTTTCAAACGATCTATTCTTAAATGTTTTGATCTATGACGTATTATACTATACTTTATCTTCTATTGCGCATATGTTTCAAGATGTTAAGTTGAGCAATTTATGTTGGAAGGTTGGTTTGGATATTTGAGTTTGAGTCTCTAGAGGGTGTGTGTGACCCTAGTATACCGGCGGATGAGTTATTTATGTTTGGGCCTGTTGAGGCATTTTAGTTGTTCAGATGTTTGAGTTAAGTCCGGTAGGGTATACCAACTCTAGGAGATTCGTTAAGTAATTAAATAACCTAAATGATAAGGACAGGCATTAGTGGTGATATGATGAACGAGAACATGGGTTATGGACCTCAGTGTGGCTTGCGGTGTGAGATAATCTCCGGAATTATCCAGGTGTGAGTGAAATAGTCTCTGGAATTACCTGTGGTGTGGGATTGATATCCGGAATTATCGGGGTCGAGGCGACGCACATGTGGTATTCGTGTGATGAGGTGCCATCGCTTGCGGTGTGGGATATTCTCGAAGATTCCCAGGTGTGAGTGAAATAGTCTCCGGAATTATCTGTGGATAGAGATTGACCTCCGGAATTATCGAGGCATGGGCTAATACTCACAGTTTATCTTTATCTCATAGTAGTCATCGTGATAGAATTAGTTGCATAGCGGGGATTAAACCCTATAATGTGGAGACGTTAAGGGCTTGCACCGGACCTATGTAGAGTGGGATGCATAGACTCCGACAAGTACGCATTAGAGAGTCAGCATATAGACTTGTGTTTTCTTGATTTGGTTTCACGTATGTAGTTTTCTTGTTTTCTACACTTGACACTTAGTTTAGCTTCACTTGAGGTTTACATGTTTCCTTGCTATGTCATACTTTATGTATTATTATTTATCACATGTTGTTTATGAATCCATGCTTTACTTATGTTGTTTGTTTTATGTCACTCACACCTTTATGGCTGACCCCTTTAGTTTTGGGGGTTAGGGTTATCTCTAGCCTCATATTTTATAGGTGATTTCTTAAGGCTCGGATTTGGATGCTTGAGTTCGAGTGATTTAGTGACATATGTAAAATGAAAAGTGTTGTAAAGAAAAGAGAATTATGATTTAAGATGTTTTGTATTCCGCTGTGCTATGTAATTGATTATTGTAATGAAAGTTGGAAAAATTTTATTGGTGTTGAATTGGGTTTAATATTACATTGAAGTTGATGCTGGGAATTGTGCCACGTATTTTCTAAGATATCATATTAGAAATTCGGGGCGCTACATTTACTACATCTTCATTTGTGTGCCTAATTTATTTAGTTCAAGACATGAATAAATTTCCAAACCTAGAATTAGTCTTACCTCCTACCGGTCTTAATCAACAAATACGAGATAGCTCTAAGGCCATATCTCAAATATATCTCAATTCTTTTCAATTCAATAGTGCCGGTACCCGAGGTCTCACTAACTCTAAATCACAACTTTATCATGTACAAGAAATCCATGGGTACACATACCCTTTAATAAACATGTCTTAAACTTAGATTATTTTCATCTTCAATTTCATTCACAATGATCAATCACTTTTCTTAACACACAAAGTACTCATTTTCTTAGTCTTAACACTATTCATGATCTAGTTATTTATTCACATTCTTTATAAACAAAACATTCCTTTCGAGAACACAATTTCATCACATGAAATGTTATAACAAATCTAAGCTATCACAATGTCTCAATTCACTATAAAATATTTCTTAAACAAGACAAATGTAATCTATTTAAAAGATCACTTCACAAAATACTACTTTTCTTTTCTTTCACTACAAAGTTCTATCCTCAAAATTCCATTTCTTTTCATACTTCAAAAATATACAAGAAAACTATCTCTTAATATTTTCCATTTCATTTCACATCATTAGCAAAGCTTATATCTAAGGTTTCCTTATTAAAAATCTTCATATATGAATAAAAGGGATTCAAAAAAAATCAAAAGAAGGTGCTCGAGTTTCGAACCCATGAACCTTGGTCACATACAATCAGCGCCCAAACCCAGATCCCACTAGCCAACTAGTCCATTGGACTTTGGCATTAATATTTCATGCCGAAATGGTCATATGCTGACCCTTAGTTTCGGGATAAATTAAAAGAATTAAAAATAAATGTGACTATCAAGTTTTGAACCCAAGATCTCTCACAACAGTGCTCTATGTTGCACTAGCTAACCAGTAAGTCCAAGGATATTTTCTATTTAGAAATTGTACTAATACACTTTTGTTTAAACTATTCAGAAAGTGGTTCTTTTTCATGCAACTTGTTTATCCAAAGATCAAAATTTTCTAAGAATTTGAAATAAACTCTCTTTGATTGAGATTAAATTTTAAAAACAGTAAACAACAATTTTAAATTCATTTAAGCCCTATTTCCATTTACTTAGACAATTCTTTTTCTCAATTTACACATAGGCTTGCATTTCTCAAAACTTGAGTTTAATAAAATAGTCTTCATAAAAATTAGTTTATGTTCCTCTTTATACAAATTAGGAATTTATAGCATGCCAACATGTCTCTCAATCATGAGAATTTCACAAAAATCTCCTTCATGAAAAATTTTTATTTTCAAATGCAATAATGCAAAATATACATATATCAACACTTTTCATAGTACTAACTAAATTTATTTTATTTTCTTTCTTCTTTCTTAGTCATTAGATTCTAAGGCATGAATTGCATATGACATTCATCAATAAACTTCCATATACTCAACAAGTACAAAATTTCAAGCATATTAACATGATTCATAGTATAAAGCATTTCTTCTTTTTAATTAGCATGGTATCTACTATTTACTTATTCACAACAAGACTATTCTTATTCATAGCAAATTACACTAGCATGAATTTTATCTACATATTTCACATCGACATTTACTTATACTTCTTATTTATAGTTTTTAGCATGCATATTCTACCACTAGAAAGTAAAGAAACCACCACCTCAATTGAAGATTGAACAAAGTGGAAGCACAACTCCTAGCTCCTAGCAAGAACTTCTCCTCCTAGCAAGATCTTCTTCTCCTAAAAAGAACTTCTCCTCCTAGCAAGAACACTCTACTCTCTTTCTTTTTCTTTCACTTATTTTGATTTGTTTTTGGTGCAAAAGAGAAGAAGAAATGAGGTGCTATTTATAGGATAAGGTTAGGGTTCAAATTGCAAAATTTTCAACCTAATAAATCACTCTCTTAATTCTTTCAACCCTTCACAATCCTAACTCCTAAAACTCCCAACTCTTCATGCTCCCACCCTTTCAAAAACTCAACTCCCATAACTCCCACTTTTTCCCCTCCGCTCTAGCCCAAAACCGGTCAACCCCTTAGCATAATCTGGCAGACATATGTGTGTACATGCACATATGCACATACAAAATAATTACATCTTGCTATAGCTCTAAATGTGTACCAAAAGTTGTAACTTGTCATGTATTTGTCTAAGCTCAACTTAATTTAGGATTTTACTAATGGGCTTGATTCATGGGCTCTCTTTTAATTTATTAACTTAATTATTCTAGTGGGCTTTTCTTTTAATCAATCTAATGAGCTAGGATTTAATCTTTAGGTCCATGGATCAAAAGAAAGCAAAATAAAATTATGCATGCTAAAGTTAGTAAATGAGAGTAAGAAAAAGAGATGGATAAATTAGCACGTGCATCATACGTGCGAAAATAAAAAAAATGCATTTTTAATTAAAATAAAAAATGTGGGGTGTTACAGACCGCCACCCCTCTCCATCTCCTCCATCTCCTCCATCTCCATCTCCACTTCCATGTACATCCCATATTAAAATTACACTTTTGGGATAAGTTCTTCAATCTCAGGAGGTTATGGTTTTTGGTGATATTACTATGTTTTATTTTTTATTTTTTATTTTTTATTTTTTTGTATTTTAATTTTTGGGAGGTGGAAATGTAATTTCATTGGTTTTGGAGTAGGGATGTTCTTTGAGAATAGTTAAGGCCAAATCCAAAGCTACCGAGTACGCAGAAATCTTCTCATCTTCTTTGAGATCTAAGTTTAAATCAGGTTTGAAAGTGCGTTGTCACACTAAAATTAGTCTTCCCGTATGTTCCTTGGAATGAGTCAGTTTTTTATAATGTTCTTGATGAACCATTGATGGTGTATGACATTTTGAGTTGAGCAATTTGTAAGAAATAATGTTGGTCTTGTAATTGAATGAATTTGTAAGAAACCTGGATCCATGGTCATGTTTTATGAAATGGTATGAATGTTTATCATGAAATTGTATGATTTTGTAACAAATTTCAATGACAAACTAAAGTTATTCGAATTGAAATTTGGTTTCTTTCATGTCTATTAATTTGTTGAGAACGGAGCTTGTAGCGCCCCGAATTTCTAATATAAGAGCTTAGAAAATACGTGGCACATTCCCAGCAATCCACTTCAAATGTAATAATAACACAAACAACACCACTAAAATTTTCAGCTTTATTACAACAAATATTACAAATCTCAGCAGAAGTCTAAACATCTCAACTCAAATTTATTTTATTTACAACTCAAAATTTCCTCAAATATGCCTTTACAAATTTTACACTGAACACTAAATAATCCAATTCATCTCAAAGTCAACTCAGGCATCCAACCTCCAATTCTAAGCAACAACCTGCAACATGTGAGGCTAGAGGTGAACCCTAACCCCAAAACTAACGGGGTCAGCCATAAATGGTGTGAGTAACATAAAATCAAACAAGCAACATAAAGGAACATAAATCATGATATTCTCAACAAAAGGCAGTAAACCAAATATACCAAAACAAGAAGTAACAAGAAGTGAAAACAGGTGATACGAAAACCAAATGTCAAGTGTGGAAATCAGCAAAACCAAATGCATGAAAATGAGTCAAGAAAACACAAATGCTATATGCAGACCACGATGATTACTAAGAGATAAAGATAAACTATGAGGATTAGCCCATGCCCGATAATTCCGTGATTGATCCCACATCTCAAGTAACCACTTGGATAATTCCGGAGATCATCTCACATCTAGACATAAACACATCATCACATGAATATCCCACAAGCGTCGCCTCGACCTTGATCATTCCGGAGATCAATCCCACATCTCAAATAACTACCTGGATAATTCCGGAGAAATATCTCACATCTCAGGCAATCTACCTGGATAATTCCGGAGATAAGTCTCACATATCAAGTAAATCACTTGGATAATTCAGGAGATTAAGTCTCGCATCTAAAGTCATACTGAGGTGCATAACTCATGTTCCCATTCGTCATGACACTACTAATGCCTGTCCTTATTGTTTTTGGGTTACTGAATTACTCAGCAAAATCTCCTAGAGTTGGTGTACCCTACCGGGATAACTCAAAACTGAATAACTGAATATGCCTCAACGGGCCTCAATAAATAACTCAACAAATATCTCAACACCGGTATACTAGGGTCACCTACCTCTAGAGACTCAAACTCAAAAGTCTAAACGAATTCCACAAGCAAGAGTGGCTCAACTGAATATCTCAAAATCATATTCATAACTGAATATCTCCAAATCAAATACTGAATCAAGATCAAATATAGACTGAATAATCTGAAAACCAATCATTAAAATAACACTAAAGATTACAAAGATCCATCAGTACCAGTCGACTGTACAGTAGACCAGTCGACTGCCCAGAGGTCAAATATCCAAAATTTTACGAAAAATAAACTAAGTCTTAACAGTCGACTTAAAAAGGTTAATGGTCGACTATCCCAAAAAGGACTGAACAAAATATATCTCAGTGGACCAGTCGACTGACAGTAGTCTAGGTCGACTGTCCAGAACGCTTCTCCAAAGACTGAAGGTGTATCAGTAGAGTCGTACCAGTCGACTGCATGGTAGGCCAGTCGACTGTCGGCCTACAGTTCTCATATTTTAGGTCTAATTACAAAATCCAAACTGGAGTTCTAAAGATTCATTGTTCACGAAATATAGTTCGCTCTCAGGCAAAATAATCAAACCTCAAATAATCTCCATAAAGGATACATTTCTCAATCACCCAAATGTCGAAATTCAATTCTCAAGATCCATAATCACTTAGGGTTTCTCAAAACTAATTTTCCTTCACAACTAAGATCAAAATCTGTTTTGTATACTCCAGGTCCAGATGTTCCCCATCCGATTACAACCATGATCAATTCTTAACATGCTTTCCAACAACATAATTTCATAACTCAAGATCTACTCAATATCCATAAGTTTCACAAATATGGTCCAACAATAACAATGGTTCATATACACTCACATCACAATACAAGGATCATATCATTCATATGACGAAATAAAGCTAAACGATGTCATTCACATAGATCAAAACAACAATGTCATATCATTCACAAAATCAAGCAACAACACAAACAAATGTCACTCACCTTGATTTAAGAAAATCCACAAAAGCTTTCCTCCTTGCTAGATCCAAAATTCTCCTTTTTGCTTCTCCAAAACAAGTCACCAAAAATAATGATGGCTGGAAGAAACTTCTTTTAAATACCCGGAAATAGATTTAGGGTTTTACCCTATTTTGCAAAACAATCCCTTCCAAAAATACAATTTGCATGTATAGATCATTCTTTGGAAATTCCATCCAAACTCATTTAAATTAAGATTTAATAGAAAATATACTTCTAAATATTCATCCGTACTGTTCAAAATGCCCAGAATGTATATTTTGCATTTTAACCCTCAAAATGTCAATTTTGCATAAAAGTCCTTCCTTTTCTCAAAAATTGCAAAATACATCAAATCAATTTCAGAAAAATCTGGAAAAATAAAAATTAAATCTCAAATATTAAATAATGATTTTTCATAAGAAAAACTAAATTTTTCCGACTTCTCAAAAGGTATTTGCACGTGTTTTGCACGTGTACAAAAGATAAATTTTTCTGAAAATATTCATTAAATTCCCAAAAATAAATTTAAATTCATTTTCAAATATAAAAATAATATTTGAAAATACGGGGTTCTACATCACTCCCTCCTTAGAAGAGTTCTGTCCTCAGAACTACTGCTAATGAGTCCAAACAACATATCACCAAAAGAAATAATATCTCATAAATAGAACATAGTCCAAACAATATATTAACAAGGAAATCATATATCTCATAAGGGAAATATAGTTCAAACAATTGCATAGGACTATTCAATCAAAATAAGAGAATGCAACTCAAACCAAAGTACTATCATTCAAAAGAATTACAATCACATAATAGAAATACACTCATACAAACAGTTCAGGGAAATCCTTCTGCATGCGGTCCTCGGGCTCCCAAGTAGCCTCCTCGAAATGCTGATTTCTCCACAATACCTTGACCATAGGTATCACCTTGCTCCGAAGAACTTTCTCTCTACGGTCAACGATCTCAACAGGCTGTTCCTTATAGCTCAAGTTCACCTGTAGATCTTCAGGAACCTCTACCAACTGATGATTCCGATCGGCCACATACTTCCTCAACAACGACACATGGAATACATCATGCACTTGTGCCAACTCCTCTGGAAGTTTCAACCTGTATGCTGTCTTGCCAATCCGTTCCACAATCCTGTATGGCCCAATATACCTTGGCGCCAACTTGCCTCCCTTACCAAATCTGATTACTCCTTTGGTCGGAGAAACCTTGAGAAAAACTGCATCCCCAACCTCAAATTACAAGTCTCTTCGTCGAGTATCAGCATAACTCTTCTGCCGACTCTGAGCCTCGACTAACCTCTTGCGAATTAGCTCAATCTGCTCTGACGTCTGCTGCACGATCTCAGGACCATACATCTGCCTCTCGCCAACCTCATACCAACAAACAGGTGTCCTGCACCTCCGCCCGTACAAAGCCTCATACGGTGCCATCCCAATACTCGCATGGTAACTGTTGTTATAAGCAAACTCAACCAATGCTAAGTATCTCTCCCAACTACCACCGAAGTCCATAACACAAGCCCTCAACATGTCTTCCAGCACTCGATTCACCCTCTCTGTCTGACCATCTGTCTGCGGATGAAATGCTGTGCTGAAATCAGTCCTGGTGCCCAAAGCTGCTAGTAAGCTCCTCCAAAACCTTGAAGTAAACCTTGCATCTCTATCGAATACAATCGACACAGGAACTCCATGAAGTCTCACAATTTCACCAATGTACAACTCAGCCAATTTCTCCATCGACCAAGTAATCTTCATGGCTAGAAAGTGAGCCGACTTAGTCAATCGGTCCACAACAACCCAAATCGAGTCATTGCCCTTCGAACTCCTCGGCAAACTCGTGATGAAATCCATGCTGATATTCTCCCACTTCCACTCCGAAATGGGTAATGACTGTAATAAACCTCCAGGTCTCTGATTTTCTGCCTTGATCTGCTGACAAGTCAGACACCTTGCCACGAAATCTGCTACATCCCGCTTTATACCAGACCACCAAAAATGCTGTTTGATGTCCCTGTACATCTTCGTGCCTCCTGGGTGAACTGACAACAGGTACTGTGTGCTTCCTGCAATATACTCTCTCTCAACTCTGCATCATCTGGAACACACAACCTCTCACCCATCCAAAGAACTCCACCCTGGACACGAAACTCCGATAGCTTGCCTTCTGAAACCTGCTGCAACATCTTCTGAATCTCTGCATCTGATCTCTGACCTTCCACAATCCTCTCTCTCAAGGACGGCTGCAGCCTCAACTGAGCCAAAGATGCCCCTAAACCTCGCAGTACCACCTCGATACCTGCCTGATCAATCTCTGCTGCCAATTCCTTTCGAGTAGTGATCAACCTTGATAAACTACTCTTCCTGCTAAGTCCATCAGCCACCACATTCGCTTTGCCTGGATGATACTTGATCTCGGGACGAATGTCTTCCAAAACTTCTAACCACCTTCTCTGCCGAAGATTTAGATCCTTCTGCTGATAAATGTACTTCAGGCTCTTGTGGTCGGTGTACATATTGACCTTCTCACCATAGACATAATGCCTCCACAACTTCAAGGCATAAATGATAGCTGCTAGCTCCAAATCATGCGTCAGATAATTCTTCTCATGCGGACGCAACTGCCTCGAACCATAAGCAATGACCTTGCCTTCCTGCATCAAGACACAACCCAAACCTCTAAGAGACGCATCACTGTAGATATCATAATCCTTCCCTGCTTGCGGCAAAGCTAAGATAGGTGCAGTAGTCAACCTTTCCTTTAACTCAAGGAAACTCTCCTCGCACTTATCTGTCCACACAAATGCCACACTCTTCCGGGTCAAACCTGTCAATGGAACTGCAATCTGAGAATACCTCTGAATAAATCTCCTGTAGTAACCAGCTAAACCCAAGAAACTCCTGACTTCCTTCACAGACGTTGGCCTGGGCCAATCCTTCACTGCTGCAACTTTCTGAGGATCAGTAGCTACTCCCTCCTTAGAAAGAATATGCCCAAGGAAGGCTACCTCAGACTTCCAAAACTCACACTTCGACAACTTGGCGTACAAGCTGTGCTCCTGCAATTTCTGTAACACTGCTGTCAAGTGCGTAGAATGCTCCTCCTCCGACTTCGAATATACCAAAATATCATCAATAAAGACTACCACGAAGGAGTCAATAAATGGCCTCAAGACCCAATTCATCATATCCATGAAAACTGCTGGCGCATTCGTCAACCCGAATGGCATCACCAAAAACTCATACAGCCCATGACGAGTCCTGAAAGCTGTCTTACTCACATCTTCCTCCTTGACTCGAACCTGATGATATCCTGACCTCAGATCAATCTTCGAAAACACCGCTGCTCCTCGAAGCCTGTCGAATAAATCATCGATCCGCGGCAGTGGATACTTGTTCTGAATAGTCACCCTATTCAACTCCCGATAGTCAATGCACATCCTCATTGACCCATCCTTCTTCTTGACTAACAGCACTGGCGCTCCCCACGGAGAAGAACTCGGCCTGATAAGCCCCTTGCTCAACAGTTCCTCAATTTGCTTCTTCACCTCATCTTGCTCTACAGGTGCCATCCTGTATGGAGCCTTGGAAATCGGCGCACTCCCTGGCTGAACATTGATGCCAAACTCCACATCTCTCTGCGGCGGTAATCCTGGAAAATCATCCAAGAACACCTGAGGGAAATTTCGAACAACCGGAATGCCCTTGACTTCATCTGAAATTGCCATCCTAGATATGATTGCCGCTATCTTAGGAATCTTCTTCTTGCCCTGGAAAGTCACTGCAGGTCCACTTGGTGCTTTCACCAATACCTCCTTCTGCTTACAATCAATTGTGGCATCATATATTGCCATCCAATCGATGCCCACGATGACATCCACACCCAACACTTGTAGCTCGATCAAGTCGATGCCGAACATCCTTCCACCAATCTCGATATCACAGCCCTCGTAATATCGATCCGCAATCAACTCCTCACCTGACGGCGTTGCCACCGACAAAACCCTGCCTGGGAAGACTTTAGGTTCCAAACCTAAGATCCTTGCAAAATTCGGCGATACAAAGGTGTGCAATGAACCAGTTTCAAACAAAACCTTTGCCTTTATTCCATTTATTAAAACAACTCCTGTCACAATAAGAATGATACTCAATCTTAAATTGTTCTCAAATAAAGTTTTTATTCATTACATTGATTCAAAATAAAACTCAAAATTCTTGCATACCCTGTATTACATTTTCCGAGTTACCCGCGTCCTCCTCGGTCAATGCAAATACTCGCCCTTGCCTCTTCTGAATTTTGCTCCCACCTGAACCATCTTTCTTCAGTTGTGGACAATGGGGCTTAGAATTTCCTGCCTGCCCACACTGAGAACAAATATGCTCCGCCAACTTCGGACATGATGACCTGTAATGCCCTGCCTCCTTGCAGTAGTAACAGGTCACTCCCTGAGCTGCAGGTGCCTTCTGCACCGGTCCACTGAATTTGGCCTGCTTCGCTGGGAATCCCTTCCCACTCTGGCCTGATGCTGGCCTCTTGTTCCGGTTCCATGTATCCTGCTTCTTCTGAAATTGGTCCATATCCTCCTCAGTCATAGCTGCTCGCCTGACCAGCTTCTCGAATCTCCTGATACCCAACGGAACCATCCTCGACCTCAAGTTTGGCCTCAAGCCCTGCTCAAACTTCTTGGCCTTCTTCGCCTCGTCAACAACTAGCTTGGGTGCATACCTCGAGAGTTGAGCAAACTTGGTCTCGTACTCCCGCACGGTCATGCTGCCCTGCTGAAGGTTCATGAACTCGGTCGCCTTCTTCTCTTGAACATCTAGAGGAAAGAAGCGATCTCTGAACTCTTCCAGAAAAGCTTCCCAAGTCAACGGCTGATCTCCCAGAGTCCTCTTCAGCGACTCCCACCAAACACCAGCGTCCTTCTCAAGCTGCATCGAAGCCAACTTCACCTTGCTGGCTGCTGGAGTCTCCGATACTTCGAAGATCGTCTCCATCTTCCGAATCCAATCATCTGCAGCTGTTGGATCAGCTTGCCCCTCAAAGACTGGCGGCCTCATCCTCTTAAAGGATTCAATCTGCTTAATTGGATCGGCGTTCACCAATCCATGTCCAGCTTCATGATTTGGCTGCGGATTCTGCTGCTGCGCTTGCTGCTGCGTCACATTGAATGCCATCAGCGTATTCAACGTCTGATATACTTTGACAAATTCAGCTTCAAGGTCGATCCCATTTCCTCGGGAACTACCAGATCCATCCTCATTATTGCTACCAGTACGGCTTCTGGGTGCAACCATCTTGAATACTACAAAACGAGGATAAAGTTAGCGCATCACACACACAATTCAATCTCACATCAATATCCTTTGGCAAACTCTCATTTGAATCCCAAAGGTAAAACATCATATTCAGTTCTATGTGATACTCACTCTTTAATGTCCACACCTAGGTACTCACACACTAGTGTCCACACCTAGGTTATTTTTATGTCATGTTTAGTATTACAATTGAAGCGTTGCCCTGATACCAATCTCTGTAGCGCTCCGAATTTCTAATATAAGAGCTTAGAAAATACGTGGCACATTCCCAGCAATCCACTTCAAATGTAATAATAACACAAACAACACCACTAAAATTTTCAGCTTTATTACAACAAATATTACAAATCTCAGCAGAAGTCTAAACATCTCAACTCAAATTTATTTTATTTACAACTCAAAATTTCCTCAAATATGCCTTTACAAATTTTACACTAAACACTAAATAATCCAATTCATCTCAAAGTCAACTCAGGCATCCAACCTCCAATTCTAAGCAACAACCTGCAACATGTGAGGCTAGAGGTGAACCCTAACCCCAAAACTAACGGGGTCAACCATAAATGGTGTGAGTGACATAAAATCAAACAAGCAACATAAAGGAACATAAATCATGATATTCTCAACAAAAGGCGGTAAACCAAATATACCAAAACAAGAAGTAACAAGAAGTGAAAACAGGTGATACGAAAACCAAATGTCAAGTGTGGAAATCAGCAAAACCAAATGCATGAAAATGAGTCAAGAAAACACAAATGCTATATGCAGACCACGATGATTACTAAGAGATAAAGATAAACTATGAGGATTAGCCCATGCCCGATAATTTCGTGATTGATCCCACATCTCAAGTAACCACTTGGATAATTCCGGAGATCATCTCACATCTAGACATAAACACATCATCACATGAATATCCCACAAGCGTCGCCTCGACCTTGATCATTCCGGAGATCAATCCCACATCTCAAATAACTACCTGGATAATTCCGAAGAAATATCTCACATCTCAGGCAATCTACCTGGATAATTCCGGAGATAAGTCTCACATCTCAAGTAAATCACTTGGATAATTCAGGAGATTAAGTCTCGCATCTAAAGTCATACTGAGGTGCATAACTCATGTTCCCATTCGTCATGACACTACTATGCCTGTCCTTATTGTTTTTGGGTTACTGAATTACTCAGCAAAATCTCCTAGAGTTGGTGTACCCTACCGGGATAACTCAAAACTGAATAACTGAATATGCCTCAACGGGCCTCAATAAATAACTCAACAAATATCTCAACACCGGTATACTAGGGTCACCTACCTCTAGAGACTCAAACTCAAAAGTCTAAACGAATTCCACAAGCAAGAGTGGCTCAACTGAATATCTCAAAATCGTATTCATAACTGAATATCTCCAAATCAAATACTGAATCAAGATCAAATATAGACTGAATAATCTGAAAACCAATCATTAAAATAACACTAAAGATTACAAAGATCCATCAGTACCAGTCGACTGTACAGTAGACCAGTCGACTGCCCAGAGGTCAAATATCCAAAATTTTACGAAAAATAAACTAAGTCTTAACAGTCGACTTAAAAAGGTTAATGGTCGACTATCCCAAAAAGGACTGAACATGGACCAGTCGACTGACAGTAGTCTAGGTCGACCGTCCAGAACACATTTTACAAAATAAATCTCAGTGGATCAGTCGACTGTTAAGAGTCAAGTCGACTGTCCAGAACGCTTCTCCAAAGACTGAAGGTGTATCAGTAGAGTCGTACCAGTCGACTGCATGGTAGGCCAGTCGACTGTCGGCCTACAGTTCTCATATTTTAGGTCTAATTACAAAATCCAAACTGGAGTTCTAAAGATTCATTGTTCACGAAATATAGTTCGCTCTCAGGCAAAATAATCAAACCTCAAATAATCTCCATAAAGGATACATTTCTCAATCACCCAAATGTCGAAATTCAATTCTCAAGATCCATAATCACTTAGGGTTTCTCAAAACTAATTTTCCTTCACAACTAAGATCAAAATCTGTTTTGTATACTCCAGGTCCAGATGTTCCCCATCCGATTACAACCATGATCAATTCTTAACATGCTTTCCAACAACATAATTTCATAACTCAAGATCTACTCAATATCCATAAGTTTCACAAATATGGTCCAACAATAACAATGGTTCATATACACTCACATCACAATACAAGGATCATATCATTCATATGACGAAATAAAGCTAAACGATGTCATTCACATAAATCAAAACAACAATGTCATATCATTCACAAAATCAAGCAACAACACAAACAAATGTCACTCACCTTGATTTAAGAAAATCCACAAAAGCTTTCCTCCTTGCTAGATCCAAAATTCTCCTTTTTGCTTCTCCAAAATAAGTCACCAAAAATAATGACGGCTGGAAGAAACTTCTTTTAAATACCCGGAAATAGATTTAGGGTTTTACCCTATTTTACAAAACAATCCCTTCCAAAAATACAATTTGCATGTATAGATCATTCTTTGGAAATTCCATCCAAACTCATTTAAATTAAGATTTAATAGAAAATATACTTCTAAATATTCATCCGTACTGTTCAAAATGCCCATAATGTATATTTTGCATTTTAACCCTCAAAATGTCAATTTTGCATAAAAGTCCTTCCTTTTCTCAAAAATTGCAAAATACATCAAATTAATTTCAGAAAAATCTGGAAAAATAAAAATTAAATCTCAAATATTAAATAATGATTTTTCATAAGAAAAACTAAATTTTTCCGACTTCTCAAAAGGTATTTGCACGTGTTTTGCACGTGTACAAAAGATTAAATTTTCTGAAAATATTCATTAAATTCCCAAAAATAAATTTAAATTCATTTTCAAATATAAAAATAATATTTGAAAATACGGGGTTCTACAGAGCTAGAATAGAATAGAAAGAAGTTTGAATTTTGTGCTTCATAATACTTTATATTACTTCTTTAAAATTGTTGCTTTCTAAGGGTAACACAAGTATGAGTGTGCACTTCAACAAACCTTCGAATTGGCCACTCCTCCCGTCAGCATCCTTTTGAATTCTTATAGAAGCCAAACACTCTTCTATAGCTACACCCCTTTTACTTTTCTTTATCGAATCTGAAGAACATGCTTTTTCCACATTTGCATCATCCATTGTACCTTTATCTACCGAATTTCCTTGCTTTGAGCATACAAATTGTGTTGTGAATACCCCTCCTCTGTAGTCTTGTCAACCATTGTAGTAGACTTATGAACAAAAAAACCAGCTAACTTTGCATACTTTTTATAAAATTCAAATCCTTCTTCTAAAGTTTCAAACGATAGTCCAACTTCTGGTTTCCTACCTTCATCAACATCTCCCCACCTGTTCCAAAAATTTTGGTTTAGTAGCTGGTCATTTTCAATCTCCATTCTATAAAGGTAAGTAATAAAATATGTAAGCAAAATAAACACTTCAAATTATATTCATTAACTAATTAATCTTTAGAAATAAATACATGTTGTGTCTAAGTCTATTTTTAGTATTGATTTACTTTGTAGCAATTCATCAAACACTTAATGGACATTATAAAAAGAACCTTCTAACAAACTACAACATCAAAGAAGTATTTGCAAGCAAAGAAACAGGCAAATGCATCTCACTAGCATCAACAACAGAAGAAAAAAAACAAAGAGAAAAAAATATTAGGTAACTAGAATCTCACAAGCATCACATGCATTACTTAATTCTTGGTATGCAAATTAGGTAACTAGAACCTACAACTATTTCTTTTATTAAAAAAACAAAAAACAAACACTACAAGGAATTTAACATATACCAACGGACACCTGTAGTGTCGGGTCACTAAAACCGTGGGTATAGGCATCATATACCTACAGACGTGTAGTAAACTGTGGGTATAGGTATCCTATAGCTTTAGAGCTTTTAATCCATAACTATAAGTTTTACTGACGGGGTAAAACACTGTGGGTATAGTCCGTCCCACTAAAAAAATTTAAGTTATTTATCCGATCGGCAATTAAACCCCCCAAATTATTTCATTTGCCCCCCAACCTTTTCATTTCCCCCCCAAATTCCAAATCCCCCAATTTATACACTGTCTCACTTACACCCATCTCTCTCTCTCTCTCTCTCCTCTCTCTTTCTCTCTCTCTCTCTCACCTGAATCCCCGACTTACCACGTCGCCGTCGTCATTCTGCCACTTCGCTGTTGTCGTCCCTCTCCCACCATCACCGTTGCTCCTCCATCGCCACCGCCGCTGCCGTCTTCTTTTCCACCGTTGCCGTCTTCCTCCGCCGCCACTCACCACCGTCGCCCACCTCTTCCTCCGCCGTCGTCTTTCGTTATTCGCCATCACCCACCTCTTCCACCATCACCCGCGGTCATCTATTTTGATTAATTTTGCAAACCCTAGATATGAATTTGATGCTTGTTTTGCTTAGTGCTTCCCCCTTAGTTGATGAATTTTGATTGCCATGTTGTTGTTTACCATGCTTCACTGATTCTTGCAAGATTTCCATGTTCACTATTACACTATTGATGGAAACGAATTCGAAGTTTTTGAAGGCAAATGGGATCAGGTTGTTCCAGTTTGGGATTGATGGGCGCAAGGTAATGTTTGTTTGGTTATGTTATAGATTTGGTTTCCATCTGTTTAGTTAAATTTTGATCCAATTTTGACACATTAATGGTGGTATGATTCTATTTGTTTGTTTGAGTTTGATGTGTATATATTTTAGGATGATGTGGCTGATTGATAGTCATGTTGTAGTTTGATTTATGCTATATGTTTTGTAGATTTAAGTGATTATATTCGGTCCCTTTTAAATTTAGGTATACAGAAGATCCTACTACATCACTGTTTTTTTTAGAGAATGATCGTGTGTATTGTAGCTAATGATAAACGGATAAACAGGAGCAATATTACTAGAGCTATATTGTGTTCTTTAGTTTCATACCACATCTTTTTTGTTGTTTGAATTAACCAAACATTGCAAATCTTTGTGTTACTATTATTTTATAACTATGTACAAATTTGAGCAATTTTGCCACTCCAAATAGCTACTTCGTTTCAAACAATGGAGAAGATCTTCTGTCGTGTAATATACTTTCTCTCTCCAACAAAAAGGTCACAGCTAATGATATTTTTGTTCCTGGCAAACTTTTCCATCACTTTTTGCATCTCAGTTTTCAGTATTTGACTCTTCACAACCATCTACACTACTCAAGTAAATCTCAACCATGCATCTAGAATGTATAGCTTCACATGTGCATTATAGGTTCTAAATAACTAGCAAGGTTACCGGTCTTAGTACTACTTGCTAGGTATAATGTCACCGACTTGAATTTCTTTCTTTCTTGGGTGCTTATTAAGTTAATTAACGATTAGATTTAGACTTTGCCTCTCATACTCTTACTATCATCATTTGCACGCTTAGTTCAAACCTCCTCAAGTTTTGTAATCTTTGATGTCCAATCCCAAACCTAGCTATCACCCTTCAGTTATCCTCATTCTGTAATTAAGCTTACCCGATACTGTTTCAAACTATAATTTTCTTTTGATATATTGTTATAGGCAGTGACAGAAAAGAGTAAAATGGACCCAGAAGAAGTGGGTGATATTGTGGTTGGTTCATTTTTAGGTCCAAACTTGCAAAGAGTAAATGAATGCTGAATGGCTGCATTTTACGGAGGTTTTCGTGGTAAGTCTTTCCTTCTTGCTTATAATTCTTTTTACATGATTCATTACTTGTGCATCACGCACCTGACATTAACTTTTCGTTAACTATCCAAAAACTGTTCCGATCCAGACCGTGAACCACCAGTGTTCTTCCGGCCTTCAAGTTGTTGCTGTTGCTGTTTCTACAAGCTGGGTTATATTACATAGGTGTAATTATTTTCATTTACTTGGTTGCTGAAATATATGTTTCATTGTACTAGATTTGTTTTCTAATTCAGCACAGGATCTGGGCTTGAATCCATGACCACCTTCATATCAACTGCCTGGGAAGGAACTGTAAACCCAAATGTGTGTATTCTTGTTATTTGTTAGAATTAATTCTACATGGAAATAATATCATCTTGCTTGCTTTTAGTTATGAATAATACAGTGATCTTCATGTAAAATTAAAAATTGTTCTTTTGAAGCTACAGGTGAATACTATTCAAAAAGCTCATGATTATCTCCTTCCAGTGGGAATAACATCTGAAAATGTTGCCCACCATTTTGGTGTGAGCCGACAGGAACAAGATCAGGTTGCTGTGAGTTATAAATATATACATTGACCGACGTACCTGTTGTAATCCGATACCTGCTGTTTCTGACAAATACTCATTTTGATGTAGGTTGAATCTCACAAGAAAGCAGCTGCAGCAAATGCTTCCCGTAAATTCAAAGTTGAAATGTTCCTGTGAAAACTAAGGTGAATTTTATTATGTTTGTCCCCGCTTCCTAGACTCAACAGTTAAAGAAAAAATGCAATGTCTTTAAATGTGATTGAAATTGTCACCTCTCCAATCTCTAGCTTTTTTTTTGTGTGTGCATATGTATGTGTGACTTGTGCCCCCCCCCTCTCCCAGGGTTGTCTATGGAGCACAAGGCTCTACGAGAGATTAGGTGTCGAAACTTGATTGGTTGTCAAAACTTGATCAACTCTCTAATTTGGTTTTTATTTATTTTTGGACTGGGTATGGGATGATAGATGGGATAATCTACCTTCTTGTTCATAGGATCACACACCACCACCACCACACGCACTAGAATTTTGGCTAATTTCAGTAAGAGTAGTTGATGGTTTATATGTTCTAGTTGGCCTTTAATAAGAATTGGGGTGAACAATTGGTATTTCATTGGCAAACCATATTACTAGAGAATTTAGCACCATTGCCAATGGCAAATTGATGCGAGCAAGCTGATGGAAGCAGGTAGTGATAGAATCACTACTTCAAAAATCAAATACTGGAACCTTGTACATCTGTAGTGTTTGACCTGATGAATTTTTGCATCCTGAACAACTCAGTATTTGACTTAAATTGCAAAAACAAACAAGTGCATAATTTTTTTTGTTTATAAGTATGATGCGATATATAGTTTAAATTTTAAAATTAGCAACACTTAAAAATTCAAACTAGTTTATAAATGAATGCTTTACATAATAGTAGAATTATATATGTAGTTTTTGGAACCTTGTAGTTACAGTCAAGTAGATGCTTCACATACCCCACTTTTTTTATTGACCTGAACACAAAATTTTTCTTGTTGGCAGGATTGAAGTTATAAATTTTATTTCACTTGAATATGAAATGTTAATGTTGGTTGTGTTCTTTTGTTTTTTATTTGTTGGAACACTGCTCTTCACTCTATTGTTAAAGTTCTTTCCAATTTCGGCCTAGCTTACTACATGTAACTTTCTGGACATGATAGTTGTATCGTTCAATAGTAGAGCTGCCAAATCTTTTCAACATTTGTATGCAGGTTTGCGCAGGAGCTATACTTGGTTGCCTCGTGTCCTATTTAATAAGGATCTCTTCTATATAAAATGGAAATTACGCTAAAGTTCCAAAGTTGCCTGGAGCTTAATTCTGATGGGAACACGAGTTCCCAATCATTATTGTAACTAGCTTTTTGCTCTGTGCTAAGGAGCTATATTTCTGGTGTTAAACAAAGTGAATTTTATTATGTAATTTGACACTCTTGTAATACTTCATTAATTTTTAATATGATTGAAGTTTAATTTTGTTTCATAAACACATTTATTTATTTTATTGTGTATTTAGTTTATAATTGGATTAATATTATAAAATAAAATATTAAATTATCATAAGCGTAATTAATAAGAAAAAAATTGTGTATAGAGTGATGGGTATATATTCAAATATTTGGATGCGATGACCATCACTAAAACCTATAGCAATGGAGTTACAACCGTGGGTATAGAAAAGCAAGAGGTGTCGTTAAAACCTATACCAACGGATACGAAACCGTGGGTATAACACCGAGGTTTTGTCCAACGGGTGAAAAAACCGTCACTATAGGCTAGAGTGACGGCATTCTGCCGTGGGTATAGCAAATCATTGACTACGGAAAAATATGTCCGTCGATATAGGTTTTACGGGCTATACCTGTAACGCCCCAAATATCAAAATACCGTAATTCGTAGCTCAACATGATTTACACTTCACTTCATACAATTTTACAAGGAATTTTGAAACTTTTATTACATCATTGTTCTTTTACATCAATAACGCAGCGAAAAATAAATGAAGTACAACATGATAAATATACAATTTGAATAACTTGAACATGTAACTAATCATCAGCATCAAATTCATCTCTGTATCTCCTTGTATGATCCAAGTCCTGCATATGAAACTACGGGCACGTCGGTTGCTTACAACCGACACAATCTTACAAACAGCGATCCTCTCTATGTTGTATTATAACAAAATCTCTTACTTAACAAATCATAAACTTGAATGCATATAAAAGTGTAAAGAGTGAATACCCCAGATATGTTAGTGTATGACATGACTTAATGCGTAATGCAGGTGTTATACTACAATGATATTAATGCATACTTGTATGGATTCTATGCATCCCATACTACATAGGTTCAAGGGCAAGCACCTACGTACTCTACATTAAAGGGTTTAATCACTCTCCATGATAACTACCTAGTAATAAAACAAAGTTTAGACATTTCCCAAGTACGGATTCCAGTCCCGGAGATCCACCGCCCGACTATACAGAATCCTCATCGTGCGAACATCTCGCAAGTGTCCCTCTAGCCCCGGTATACACATATACACTGGAGTATGGCCTACTATCCACCCGACTATTCATGATCCCGGAATCCACCGCCCGGTCAATCATAATTCCGGATTTAATTAAGGCTCGCCTCCATCGCAAGCAACCACAGTCCCGAAATCCACCGCCCGACTGGGTCTATAGACCCGGAATCCACCGCCTGAATATATAGAGGCCCTCCACTTATGTTTGCCCAAGTTTATTACATCTTCACTTAGTGCCTAATTCTTAAGTTTGAACATAAATAAATAATACTATCTAGAGCTAGTTTACCCTCCTGTCGGTCTTACACAAAATACCGAGAACGACACCCTTATTGGCCACTTCTCAAAAATCATTTATTCATTACCATTACTTTTGTCGGTACCTGGGTATCACTAAGCCTCTAGAACCAACATCTTTCCATGTTCAACAACTTGGGGTACTCATCCCCTTATAATTCATATTCTCAAATTTCATGTATTCATAATTTATTCAAATTCTTTCATACATTCTTATTCATTCATCAATAGGTACAATCTCAACCTATTCATTTTCACAAACACTTTTCATATTCATCCAAAACTTTCTTGAATCAAGTTAATTAAGATTAAGACATAATCTCTTTAAAATTTATCTTTGAAAATCAATCTCATCATCTTCCTTTGATTTATTTTGAACTAATCTTAACATCTTAATCCTATATATATATGTCTTTCTTAAGTTCACATTTCATCTACTCATGAATATGATCTTTAATTTCCCAAAATATAACTAAAAACAACGAGAATATTTTCAATCAAGTCGTTTAAGTAACATTGCAAAACAGTAAATTCAAAGTTAGAAAACTGCATTTCATGCTAATTTTAAAAATCATAGAAAATTGTATACTTCACAAAACTTAGCGTTCTTTATATCAAACTGAAGGTATACAAGTCTACTTTCATTTTGTAGTTATAAGCTTTCTTAAAATACCATATCTATAACCCTGAATTCTTCAAAATATCATGTTCTAGTATGCTCAAACTAACATTTAGAAAATATTAAGACCACCCACCTGTTATGAAGAATGAAAATCAAGAATGAAGAGACACTTCTAGCTCCTAGCTCCAACTAGCACCTCCTTGTCCTTCTTCTCCTAGCAAGCCTCCAAAGCACAAGAAATATTCTCTTTTCACTTTTTTTTCTCTCTTAATTTTGTTTAGTTTAGGTGTGACAAGAGAAGAAAAATGAGGGTGTATTTATAGGTCAATGTGAGGGTTCAAATTGCATAATTCTCCTCATAATGAATTACTCTCTTAATTTTCCAACTCTTCATAATCCTAACTCCTATAACTCCCAACTCTTCATGATCCTAACTCTTCAAAACTCAAACCCCCACCCTCCATGATAAAAAACCAGCCACCCCCTTTGGCTTTTTATTTTCCACGTGCACGTATTGTGCACTAGTGCACACACATACACAATAATTAATACAATTCCTATAGTTCCAAAATGTGTATTAAAAGTTGTTACATGTCAAGTGTGAGTCCATGCACAACTTTAAAATAGGATTTAATTAATGGGCTTGTCCCATGGGCTTTCTTTTTAATCAATTTAATTAATTATTCTAGTGGGCTCTCCTAATGGCCTAGAATCTCTCTTTAGGTTGTGTTTAATAAAAGGCTAAATATAGACTATGCATGCCAAAATAGTAAATGAGAGTAAAAAAATAGAGATGAAAAAATTTGCACGTGCATCATACGTGCAAAAATTGAAAAAAAATGCATTTTTAATAAAAAAATAAAAATGTGGGGTGTTACAGCACTCCCTCCCTAGAATAGTTCCATCCTCGGAACTATTCTTAAGAGTGAGAAGAATACAAAGAAAGAAAAGAAAAGAAAAGTTTACAAAATTTCAGTTGAAGAGTTCAGGGTGATCTTTCATCATCTTTTCCTCTGATTCCCAAGTGGCCTCCTCAACAAATTGGTTCCTCCAAATGACCTTGACCATAGGTATTGTCTTATTTCTCAAGACATTTCGATTCACGATCTCTATTGGACGCTCAGCATAGCTCAAATCTAGTTGCAAACCTTCTGGCACTTCTGACAAATGATGACTCGGATCTGGGATATAGCCTCGTAACATAGACACATGAAAAACATTGTACACTTGGACCAACTCTTCTGGTAGTTCTAACAGATAAGCTGTCTTCCCAATCCTTTTTAATATCTTATAGGGTCCAATGTATCTTGGGGCTAATTTTTCTCCCCTGCCAAACGGAATCACCCCCTTGGTCGGAGACACCTTCACAAAAACAAAGTCACCTTCATCAAACTCCAGGTCTCTCCTCCGGTTGTCAGCGTAACTCTTCTGCCTGCTCTGTGCGTCGACTAACCTCTTCCCGATCAACCCAATATTTTTTGAGGTCTGCTGCACAATCTCCGGTCCATACAATTGTCATTCCCCCACTTCATACCAACATACCAGTGTCCTGCACTTCCTACCATATAGAGCTTCATACGGCGCCATTCCAATGCTTGCTTGGAAACTGTTGTTTTAGGCGAATTCCACGAGAGCTAAATGTCTCTCCCAGCCGCCACCGAAGTCCAACACACAACATCTCAGCATATCTTCCAGTACCCTATTGACTCTCTCAGTCTGCCCATCAGTTTGAGGATGAAAGGCCGTACTGAAATCAGTCTTCGTCCCCAAAGCTGCTTGAAGACTTCTCCAAAAATGCAAAGTGAAACGCGCATCTCGATCGGATACTATTGATAGCAGAACTCCATGAAGCTTCACAATCTCGCCAACATACAACTCTGCCAGCTTCTCCATTGACCAAGTAAGCTTCATCGTCAAAAAGTGAGCTGATTTGGTGAGTCGGTCCACTATCACCTAAATTGTATCGTTACCTTTGGAACTCTTGGGCAAACCTGTGATGAAGTCCATGCTGATACAATCTCATTTCCACTCCGGGATGGGTAATGGCTGTAACAAATCTCCGGGCCATTACCCATCCCGGAGATTTTGAGGTCTGCTTCACAATCTCCGGTCCATACAATTGTCGTTCCCCCACTTCATACCAACATACCAGTGTCCTGCACTTCCTACCATATAGAGCTTCATACGGCGCCATTCCAATGCTTGCTTGGAAACTGTTGTTTTAGGCGAATTCCACGAAAGCTTCTAATCTCTTTCACTGTGGTCGGTCTTGGCCAATCTTTTACTGCCTCAATTTTCTGTGGGTTTGTAGCCACTCCATCCTTAGAAAGGATGTGACCCAGGAAGGCAACTTTGGTTTTCCAGAAGTCACATTTGGACAGCTTCGCATACAGTTGATGCTCTTATAGCTTCTTCAGAACCTCTGCTAGGTGCTCGGCATGCTCTTCCTCTGACTTGGAATAGACCAATATGTCGTCGTTGAATACAACGACAAAAGAAGTAATGAATGGTCGCAGAACCCTGTTCATCATGTCCATGAAAATAGCATGTGCATTGGTGACTCCAAATGGCATGACTAGAAACTCATAGTGACCATGCCTAGTTCGGAAAGCCGTCTTGTGCACATCTTCTTCTTTCACTCGGACTTGGTGATATCCTGACTGTAAGTCTATCTTGGAGAAAACAGCTGCTCCTTGTAGACGATCGAACAGATCATCGATTCGAGGAATATGATACTTGTTCTGTACTGTAACCTTGTTCAACTCTTTGTGGTCGATACACATCCTCATTTATCCATCCTTCTTCTTTACCAAAAGAACTAAGGCTCCCCACGGTGATGCACTAGGCCTGATGAATCCTTTGCTCAACAACTCTTCGATCTGCTTCTTGATTTCATCTTGCTCAACCGATGACATTCTGTATGGTGCCTTGGAAATAGGTACACTCCTTAGCTGAACAGTGATGCTAAACTCTACATCTCGATGAGGGGGAAGCCCTGGTAGATAATCAAGAAACACTGTTGGAAAATCTCGAACCACTGGAATCTGCCTCACTTCTTCCAGAACCTTCTGCTCTGACAAAACTGCTACCAACTGCTTACACTTCCTCTTACCTTTGAATGTAAATGCTATTCCTCCTGGTGCCTTCACCACAACTTCCTTGATCTTGCACTCAATAGTAGCATTGTAAACTGACATCCAGTCTATGCCAATAATGATGTCGATCCCTAAAATTGTCAATTCAATGAGGTCGATGCCAAAGAACCTGCCTCCGATCTCGAGATCACACCCTTCATAATATCGATCAGTTGTTAAGTTTTCTCCTGACAGAGTAGCCACAGATAGAACTTTTCCAGGAAAAATTTTAGGTTCGACTCCCAATTGTTTTGCAAATGAGGGTGACACAAATGTGTGCGATGATCCCGTATCAAATAAAACTGATGCTTTTATTCCATTTATTTGAATGTCTCCAGTTACATAAGAGTACTCCCATTACATAACATTTATTACATAAGTAGAAAAAACAACAAAACAACTAGGCTTAATCTCCCATACCTGTGATGACGTTGTCTACATCATCAGCATCTGCCTCGGTCAAAGCGAACACTCGCCCCTGGCAGAACTGCTTTTGCCCTGGGTTGGACTGCTTCTGACTCGGTCCTTCCTGCTGAAGTTGAGGGCAAAATGGCTTGATGTGGCCCTCCTTGCCACAGAGAAAACAAGCCCTGTTCGCCGGCGGCTTGGTACACCCAGAAGATATGTGGCCTGCCTCTCCACATTTGTAGCAAGTGGGTACCCTTCCAGTTACTACAACAGCATTTGCTCCAGTTGGTTTGAAACGCTGTGTTGGGGGCTCTCCCCTGAAATTGCTCGGTGCTACATTCCTCTTGCTCATACTCCAATTGTTTCTCTTGACATGTACTGCCTGGAACTAGTTCATATCTAACTAAGTAGCGACATCCCTTCTGACCAGCTTCTCAAATCTGTGGATACGTAGGGGTATCATCCGGGACCTCAAACTTGGCGTCAACCCTTGCTTAAATTTCCGTGCTTTCTTGGCTTCATCCTGTACCATTTCAGGTGCATACCTTGAGAGTTGGTTGAATTTGGTTTCATATTCCCGCACAGACATACCACCTTGCTACAAGCTCGGAAATTTCATAGCCTTCTTCTCTTGAACATCCATTGGAAAGTAGTGACTTCTGAATTCTTCGAGAAACTCTTCCCAAGTAAGTTGCACATTGCCCAAAGTCATTTTCAGTGAATGCCACCAAACACCTGCATCATTCTCTAGCTGGATGGTGGCTAATTTCACCTTGCTGGCCTCTGGGGTCTCTAGCACTTCAAAGACTGTCTCGATCTGTCTGATCCAGTTGTCAGCTGCGTCTGGATTTGCCTGACCTTCAAACACAGATGGCTTCATCCTTTTGAACGATTCAACCAACCTGATTGCTTCGGAAACATGCACAGCTGGCCCTGGTCCACTATTTCTGGCAATGTTTGCAGCGACAGCATTTAAGGTCTGATATACTCGAGCTAGTTCAGTCTCCAAATCTAGCCCATTCTCACCGTTATGCTCTTCGTCGTTCATGATCCTTTGTGCCATTTCTGAGTCATAAAATTCATCATTAATCATCATAAATAACACAAATAACATCGTTTCAACAAAAATTTATTCATTCCAAAATTAAACTTTTTACATTCAGAAAGAAAAATTTTGCTTCAGTACATCCATTACAAAAGACACCCTAGATTCTATGGTTTCTCTTGGCTTATCTGAGCTCTTCCCGTAGTTTCTGGATTTTCTTCCTCATATCTTCAAAGCTCTGTTGCCGCTCCTGCTTTTCCCAGCGAGTGAGGTGGTCCAACTTGGCAAAGTGTCGATCATTCACGTGTTGAACCTTCTCGAGTTCGCACACTTGAAAACTCAGCTCCTGGATGCGCTCCTTATCTTCTGCCCGTCGTGCCTCCAAGAGGTTAACTCTCCACCTTTGAGTGTCCAATTCTCGTCGAAAAGAAGCAACAATGTCATTGGTTCATCTGGAACGAGTTCTTCGTCTGAGGATTCTTCGGGGAGATCAGGCGGAGGTGGAGTAATCTCCCTGGACTCGGGGAATTCCTCTTCTATTTTTCCTGGTTCTTCTTCCTCTTCTTCTGGGTCTTCTTCTTCTTCCATTGGCTCTTCCTCTTCATCTTCGAAGGGGACAAATCAATGCGCCTCATTCTGGGGATCATGGTTATTGGCCATCTTATAGGGAAAAAGGAGGAGAAAATGTCATCTCATAGAGCAACACAAACATAAGTTTAAATATCTATAACTTGAAAACTCACACTCTAGTTTCCACTCTAGGGTGTCGTTCCTTATAAATTTCTAGTAATTATGAAGCATGCTCTGATACCATTTGTAATGCCCTGAATTCCAAATAAGACCGAATTCGAGATTCCACAGGATCTTTACACTTCACTTCGTACAATTTTACAAGGAAATTTAAACCTTTCATCATACATCAGAGTTCTTTACATTGTTTACACAGCGGAAGATAAAAATGAAGTACAACAATGAAAAATAAAATACAACTTGCAACATCTTTAACATATAACAGCAACATATCACTTTACTTCTTCATGAATATGTCCATTTCCTACATAATAAGCTGTGGGCACGTCAGTTATTTATAACTGAAGCAAATATTAAACTCGGCCATCCTCTTTATGCCGTACATATAACGATCTCAACAATTTAACAGTCACAAACTTGAATGAAAAATAAAGTGTTAAATGTGACTATTCTAAACATGCAAGTGTATGCGATCCCTTAATGCCTAATGCATATATTTTATAGTAGGATGACACTAATGCATACTTGTTCGGATTCTATGCATCCCATACTACATAGGTCCGAAGGCAAGCACCTACGCACTCTACATTTAAGGGTTCGATCCCTCGTCATGAAAACTACCCAGTAATAAGACCAGGTATAGATCATTCCACGAATATGGATCCAGTCCCGAAGTCTACCACCCGACTGTTATAATAGACCCCTCATCATGCAAATCATCCCGCAAGTGCCCCTCTAGCCCTGGTATACGTATATACATTGGAGAACGGCAAACTATCCGCCCGACTACGCATAGTCCTGGATTTAAAATAAAAGCCCGTCTCCCACGAAGCAACCACAGTTCCGGAATCCTCCGCCCGACTGGGTCTATAGTCCCGAAATCCTCTGCCCGACTATATAGAGTGCCCCACTTACGTTTGCCCAGATTTACTATATCTTCACTTATGTGCCTAGTTCTTAAGTTCAAGACATGAATAATTTTCCATACCTAGAGTTAGTTTTACTCCCTACCGGACTTAATCAACAAAATACAGGATATCTCTATGGTCATATCTCAAAATATATCTCAACTCTTTTCAATTCAATAATGCCGGTACCCGAGGTCTCACTAACTCTAACTCACATTTTCATGTACAAGAATCCATGGGTACACATACCCTTCAATAAACATGTCTTAAACTTAAATATTCTTATCTTCAACTTATTCACAATTGATCAATGTCTTGCCTTACCACTTATTCACAAAATGATCATTTTATTTTCTTGACACTATTCATAATTCATTTACAACATTTAGAAGCCATAACTCCTTTTCATGAATATAAATTAACCACTTGAAAACTTACTAGCAATAAAATGTATCTCAAAAATATTTCTTAAAACAAGTAAGAGTATGATCTTTTCAAAAGAAATCACTTCACACAAACATATTTTTCTCTTCTTCAAAATATAAATTTCATATTCTTTAGTAATTAAATCTTAAGTCAAAACTCACTTTCTATTTTAACTTCTCAAATATACTTGAAAAATTCTACAACTCTTTTTAATAAACTCTATTTCATTTTATAGAAATTTTAGTATTTTTCTCAAATTTTTGTTCTAATTTATACTTCCTTTTTTATTTAAACAAAAACCCAAAAAAATATATATGAAACCAAAAGGTTTCGAACCCATCTCCTCTGCCAGCATAGTAAAACGCCCAAGACCCCACCCGCTAGCCGCTTGGTCCATGTGGACCTGGCATTAGGAATCCAAACCGAAAACCCCAAATGCCAACTTTAGGGTCTCGGAAATAATTTAAAAATAAAACAAAGTGGGTTTAGCAAGTTTCGAACCCTAGAACTCTTATAAGTACAGTAGTGCTCTATGGTGCGCTGGCTAACCAGTAAGTCCAAGTGTGATTTTTGATTATGAATCATGCTACTGTAGTTCTGTTCACACGATCTGAATTTAATTATTTTTCACAAAATTTGACATATGATTGATCTAAATTTTTTTTATGAACTAAAACTTTCTTATTCATACTGATTTCATTTGAAAACAATGATTCATGAATTTCCAAAACTTGAGTTCTAACCCTTGTATTTATATTTCAAAATTGTCTCCTTCTCTTGAATGAAACAAAAGTTTCATTTCTTTATTTTAATCAAAATAACAATAATTTTAAAAAAATATTCTATGTATATTAGTTCAATTTCACCCAAAAATTCATTTTTTTATCAAAAATGGAAAGTCTCAACAAATAATGTTTCCATTACATTTCTACATAAGCATGTATGGTCATAACTCTTCTTCTCATTTCAAATTAACAAGATGATAACTTATTTCTTTAATCACATCAAAATTCTACAATTTCATAGCACACAAAGAAAAAGCATGGATTTTGTTCTCTTTCTTTTTCTTATGTTCAATCAATCATGTTGACTAATAATAAAATTCATAAATAGCATGTATTTGTTCTCTTATTGTAACATTCACTTTACTACTCATATAATATATTAGCATGCATGTCTCATAATTTAGAAAAACATAAGATTACTCACATCACATCAATTGATCTATACTACTAATATCATGTTCTAGCATGCTCAAACGAACATTTAGAAAATATTAAGACCACCCACCTCTTATGAAGAATGAAAATCAAGAATGAAGAGACACTTCTAGCTTCTAGCTCCAACTAGCACCTCCTTGTCCTTCTTCTCCTAGCAAGCCTCCAAAGTATAAGAAATACTCTCTTTCTCTCTTTCTTTTTCTCTTTAATTTTGTTTAGTTTAGGTGTGACAAGAGAAGAAAAATGAGGGTGTATTTATAGGTCAATGTGAGGGTTCAAATTGCATAGTTCTCCTCCTAATGAATTACTCTCTTAATTTTCCAACTCTTCATAATCCTAACTCCTAAAACTCCCAACTCTTCATGATCCTAACTCTTCAAAACTCAAACCCCCACCCTCCATGATCAAAAACCGGCCACCCCCTTTTGGCTTTTCATTTTCCATGTGCACGTGTTGTGCACTAGTGCACACACATACACAATAATTAATACAATTTCTTTAGTTCCAAAATGTGTATTAAAAGTTGTTACATGTCAAGTGTGAGTCCATGCACAACTTTAAAATAAGATTTAATTAATGGGCTTGTCCCATGAGCTTTCTTTTTAATCAATTTAATTAATTATTCTAGTGGGCTCTTCTAATGGGCTAGAATCTCTCTTTAGGTCCATGTGTTTAATAAAAGGTTAAATAAAGATTATGCATGCCAAAATTGTAAATGAAAGTAAGAAATAGAGATGGAAAAATTTGCACGTGCAACATACGTGCAAAAATTTTAAAAAAAATGCATTTTTAATCAAAAATAAAAAAGTGGGTTGTTACGCACGGGGGGGGGGGGGGGGGGGGGGGCTTTGTTGCAAATGAGAGAGAAGGTGGAGAGAGGAAGGTGGAAAGAGAGAGAGAGAGAAAGAGAGCTAGGTTTGGGCGAATTTGGGGTATCAGGTGTGAGTGTGATTGATGAGAAAAAATGGAGAGAAGAGATGACCAAAATACCCCTTCACACTTAGGCATCAAGATGAGGTGTGGGTGGAGCTAATCGTAGCCGTCGGATCGTGATCGAGTGGCTGAGATGGCTATCTCACAATAAGGAGGCTCATCTCACCATCTCATATTAGACTGACTCTCTCTCTCTCTCTCTCTCTCTCTCTCTCTCTCTCTCTCTCTATATATATATATATATATATATATATTATAAAAGCCACAATAATAATAAAAATCTGGTATGAGACGATCTTAGCCGTTCATATATTGTATTGATCTAGCTGATTAAAGGCTGAGACTAAATAACTTAATGGGAACGCATATTACACATGCAATTGAACCAAGTGCACCAGACCTCATTCCGCTGCCTCGATCCGTGCGTCGTCACCCTAACTGCTCCAATCTTTTCTCTCCCGATCTCTTTCAAAACCCAAACAAAATCTTACCAAACCCTAAACCCCCAACCTCAAAACCCTAAAATCTCAATCTTAGTCTTCGAGATTCTTGAAGATTCTCGAAGATGAGCATGGTAGACATCATCGGCCCCAACGGCGCCGGTAAAACCACCATCATTGAATGCCTCACCTGCACCGGCAAGTTCCCCCCAACTCCCGCTCCACCACTCCTTCATCCACGACCCCAAGGTTGCTAGCGAGACCGAGACCAAGGCCCAAATCAAGCTCTGGCTCAAGACGGCCGTGGGGAAGGACGTCGTATGCGTCAGGTCGTTCCAGCTGATTGAGTGATTATATAGTGATTATAATCATTGGATGAGATCTATCATGGATGATATGTAGTGTTTGATTTTTGTGTTGTAATGTATGTGTGTGAAAAAAATTAAGTGGCTTGGATGTATCCAGATCATGTTATCAAGTGGTTGCAAAAAGAACCGATTTTCAATAATCGAGGATATTGGAGCACATGATGAATTAATAAGTGACCTCCAAATCACGTTATTTTTATACAGATGTGTAAAATGACATAAATGAATGATGAATGCAAAAGATTTTCCATAATATGACTCATGACTGATTATAGTCAATCGACATGAGAGAGTTCTTCGTATAGACATGATCCCTTTTCTCTACCTCTAATTATCTCAATTTTTATATATTGGTATTATTCTAACTATCCCAGTCGATACTGAGATGCATTATCAGATATTTGCCTACCGATACCCTTGTTATGTCCGACATTGCATGTGAATGGCAGCCTATACCAATACTGTATTTTGGAACCTTGATGTCACCTAAAAAAGAAAGCTCTGGAGCAACCCAAATTTAGGATAACTTAGACATATGTAAGATACCTCCATATAGTTACTATTTTTGTGACTTACCTTAATTTATAAACTACCCCTAAGCAAATGATCTTGGCCTTTCCAAATGCCAAGATGTTTGATGCAGATGCAAATATTTTCTTACGATTATGTTTAATTGGAAACAAGCTTCTAAAAGTTCATGGAAGGCTTTTGCTTTGTTGACCATGTGTTGTTGGTATATAATGAATATTCTGTAGTTATTTAGTTTATATACTTTTTGCTATCATTCTAATCATTTGAGTTGCTCCTGATGGTTGTATAATGGAAGAAGGGTAACTAGATTTGAAGACTATGATCAGTGATCTCTGATAATATCTAATATCTAGGGCATGTGGCTGCTCAAAAAATGAAATTACTTTTCTAACAATTTGATGCTTCCATGGTATTACTCATAAATTAATTGAAAGAACCACACTCTTTTAATTAGTTTGAATAGGCAATTTAAATGTGTCTTTGTTGTTGTAGGAAGCTCTATCTTGTTTAGCCACGGAGTTTTAGTCAGGCAGTCCAATCCTACAAGAGAAAATTAAGGTTTGTTGACAGATGCAACAATTTCTGCATTATTTTCTGTTTTATTGGTAGCGAGTGCTAAATGTTATATCCATATCCAACCTAAAGCTAATTGGTGAACAATATGAAGCTCTTAGACGAATAAGGAGGGACGGAAACTGTTTCTTTCGAAGCTTTATGTTTTGCTATCTGGTAAAATAATGTTGAAACTTTTGTTATTTCCTATATAATGGTGTTACTCTTGTAATAATTTAGTCTCAGTCTAATAAGACATATTCATGCCATTATGGATATAGGAACATATTCTAGAGACACAGGACAAAGCCGAGGTTGAGCGTATCACTGTCAACTTTGACCCATGCAAGAAGACACTTCAGGATCTTGGATATGGTGATTTTACCTTTGAAGATTTCTTTTCGTTTAGTTAATCAATTTGGTTTTCCTTTTCCTTTTTATGTCCCCAACTTATTTATCTCCCTTTTTATTCTTCATATGGTAGTGACAAAAATGAGAAGTTAAGCATTTGAGAAAGCTATCCATACTCCCAACATTAATTTTTTTAATTCTATAAACTTTGAACAAACAAAAAAGGTCATGGTTACTGATATTTATAATGCGATTAATGTTGCTCCTAAATTGTGACTGTCTTGGATATCTGTTGTTGCATGAATTATCCATGCTTTTATATCTATTTCATCCTTGAGTATCTGTAAATGTAATCACATACGGACATTATGTGGATAATATTAGGTTTCTGAGGTGTCTAATCTTCGTTATTATAGCGTAGCCAAATGCAATTCACCTTCCGCTTGCTTCTAGGATGAGTTCTAAAGGACATCTCCTTGATTGCACTTATTTTGTCCTGCATTGTGTCCTTGATTACCATCCACTTCGTTACAATGTTTTGTATGTTATGATGTTGCACTTAGTCATTAAATTGCTCTTACCGTTGTTCGTTGTTGAGTGTCTTTCTTCCATTTGTTGTAATTGCATTTGCCAATCTCTTTCAAATTGCTTTGTATGTTAAGAAGGAATGGGAGTTTTTTTAATTTTTATTCTGGGTTTGATTTGATAGATAAATTTGATAGACAAATTGAGAAAAACTCAAATCATTCGCTACCTATCTTAGAGATTCACTTAATATGCCGGCTGATGTAGAATAATGCTATTGTCTTTTGCACACAGTAGACATTAAAAAAGGTATTGATCTTGATATTACACTATCCTTTATGTTTTCTATTATGCTTGTCAAATGTTAAATTAGACAGTAGTAATTGATGTTTCTCTTTGTTTTTTTTTGTTTTAATTTGTGATTAGATAATTTTGTTTTAACTTAAGTTAATTTAGCCTATTTTTATTTGGCGAGTTATACAAACATTGTATGATTGTATGATTGTATCACATACCTTGTAGCATTCTACTTAACTACCATTGTATGTATGATTGTATGACTGTATCACATACCTTGTAGCATTCTACTTAACTACCATTGTATGATTGTAACACATTCCTTATAGTGTTCTGCGAATTATCATTAATTAATGGTATATATTTGCTTTTATTTGAATGTTGCACATACATATGCTCAATATATAAGTATTAGGATGTGAAAATCTGTTTAAACCCGATGCACTATGCGATGAACATTGAAAATGATACACATCAGGTTGCCCAATTTGACAATAATGTTTTTCATGTTTATTTTCTCCCATCAACGGTGATGACCATACTCTAATTAACTTTTGTCTTTATTATATGTTAGGAATAAATGAATCAAAGTTCCAACTGAGCATAGTTTCTCATTCTTACAATCAGTATTATTTTTCCAGTCATGAGTGATGCTTGAATTGAGAATCTGTAGTGAATTGGAACAATAATGAAACAAATTTCAAGACTAGAGAAGAACAAGTTTAAAATTTGAAGATTTCTTAAGACTTTAGGTTAATGAGATCGTTTCAAGTTAGGACATTAAAAAAACAAACATCACAGTTTTTAATGGTATATTGGTAATTAATAACTGATGGAAAGAGCTTGTTCACAATCTGAGCTCAAATGTCCTGAAAGTTATCAAGTATCAGATTTACGCACTATTTTTTGCTTTAAATTAGAGACGAGCCACTGAGTGCTAAGCCCGAATAAGACTTCCTGTTTGTTTCGTTATGTCAAAATTTATTTAGGAAAATTCTCAAGAGTCTATTTGTTGAGACTTGTTATTCAGGTTTCTCTCATATTCTGGCAATACTCTATTTGTTGCGACTTGTTGATCATGTTTTTTCTCAAATTTCGACAATAATTGGTACATAATGCGCACCCCTCTAAGTCTGATAGACCAATACTAATTTAAGGCACAATGTTTGGTTGTAGATCTCTAACAGATAGAAGATTTTTCTCTTGTTGGTATTGGTTAGAAAATCTCAATACCTCTATGTATGAATGGAGGCCTAAACTAAGGCTAGATCTAACTAATTAAAATGGGCCTGCACGCTTAAGCCTAGCACAGGAACCTACTTTCTTAAAACCCTAAAGCAGCTCAGTGGATTATCTTGGGAACAGATAAGATACATAATGTTATGGATATGAATACATTACATGGAGGGTTTGCAGCAGCTCTTATAAAATCTCCTTTATAGGTAACGAATGTCGTCTCATCCTATGGTTCAAATTCCCTGGGTGCAGTATATGATAGAGGTTTAATTGGTACCTACCATGGTTGGTGAGTGAATTTCTTCATGCCTTATACTTAAATGGTTAATATCCTACATGCACATGATTGCTAAAATATTGTGATGAATATTTGAGATTATATTTCTAATATAAGGTTTATGGATGCTTTGTTAAATCTTGACATATGATTTTTCTTGATTAGAAAAGGGATCCATAGATTAATTACTAAAATGCCCATATTTCTTGTAACTTCTCAGCACTCATTTATAAAATAAACTTGATTATGAGCTGATGAACTTTTCGCTTTGCATTTGCTTTTATACTGATCTATTGATATATTGAAGGAAACTTGAAAAGAAATTTTGTTCGACCTTAATTGTTGTGGTGCATATTTACTAGAGAAAATTTTTAACATTATCACATAGTCGAGGTTGTAGTTAACTAACAAGTATATCTTAAGGCCTCTTCCCAAATTTTAGCTCAGGTGTTAACAAAAAAGAGTGCACACTATGATGCTACAAGGGATTGCATCTCAATCTTTATATCACTCTAAATACATTAATATACCTGTTATGGCAACAATATGCCATCAATATCTTGGGCCATATGACTATTTCAGGAATAATGAGACTTATTAGAGATAACCCATATTAATCTTTTCCTTGTAATTCTTCTTTGAAAGGTAATATGTTTAGACAAATGTGTTAACCGATCGAGAACCTACAGAAGCATGTACCGTATAAGTTCTCATTTTCCTGATAGCACTGGCAATTAACGTAGAGAAAAAAGAGGAGTTATTGAGTGGATACAACATGATACCAACATTTTTTGTTTACGTGTCCGTGCACGTTTATACAAAGTTCTAAAAACAATACGTATATTTTCTGTTAATGCCCGTTAATCTTCTTATGCTTGCATTTGTTTTATATATAGTGCCTCGTTTTTCAAGATCATTCTTTCAAATAATCCTGATCATCTTCACAACTGAACATCTACTATGCTGTACAATGATGCGTTCAATGAAAGATGGTCTAAAAGGACACAACAGAAATGATCCGAGGAAGCGACAGTCGGCAAGATGGGGATTGGCGTTGTCGTAAACCTAGGTTAGACATTTCTTTTGCTGCTTTGTTGAAAGTTGTTTGTTTTATTAAACTATATGTAATTTGAGATTGGTTTATTCTTTTATTACTAGAAGAAAATGAAGGAAAATCAAGATAATGTAATGATTCATGAATTAAACTAATGTATTTTCTTGTGAATTTAACTAGGTTAATCTTCATCTCTCGTGGTGTTGATCTCCAAAATTTAGGAGTTTCTCTTCTCTCTGAAGTCCTTTATTTGGGAACTGAGAACTTTAGATAATATTATGCCTTATATATGTACGAATTAGCCTCAAGCAGTGATGAGCATGAAAGGTAAGCTCTTATGGTTTTTTGTCTCTTTTCCTGTTTCTTAGATTCTTTTTTTCCCTTCACTTATAATTTACCATACTTGTTTTTAATGTAGAGAGCTCATTGTTTCAAGTCCAAAAAATGAATTTGGTGTAGATTCATGGAGTTATTAGGAACAGACGTGCACAATTTGAAATCGCTTGCACATTCTATTTTAGGATTATGTTCCCCTCTTAGTATTTGAGTTTCTCTAAAAAATATGAAGGGTTTTTTTTCTCCCAGATTCGAGTATTGATCCGGTTTGTGAGATAAGTGGCAGTAGAGACGAAGCAGGAAGTGAATGAATGCAAAGTTTAACCTATACTACTCACGTAGGTACTCTACTCAGTCCTCTTACATGAACCTTCATGTACATCAAATTTGGTGAGTTATTTGCTATATTCCATGTAATGTTATAAATTTGGGGACATTTAAATTTAGAGAATTTGGATAAAAAAGCTGAAATTATTCTATACTCATACAAGTGGATAATTCATCAGATGATGTCCTGATTCATGTATGAGTTTGAATGGAACCTCTTTCTCAGTGCAATCTAGATTAGACATGAATAAAATAAGAGGAACCAAGATGTCCATGAGGTCATTTCTGGAAAAAGAAGAAGCTATCCATGAGGTTTATGATATCCTGCATTGTGTTGGATTAGTTAACTTGATAACTCAGAAGTGAGCTCAGCTTATTTATTCAAGTAGATCATTTAACAAAGAAGTCTTTAAAACTGTAGTGAGGCTAACAAAGAAACTTATTGATGAAAATCTATCAGCATTTTTAAAGGTAGAACATGTTTGGTCATCTGTGTTGACCTCATCTTTTAAGTTTTGTAGTTGAAAATTGAAGAATTGAATAAAGTCCAAGTTGATAGATCAGTTTCAAACACATGTAAAAAATATTGAATATATTTAAGTAGAAGATTTAATCATGATGCTGGTGTATTAGTTTGCGACCATCTTTTGGGTTTTCTCATCTTTGCTAATTAATTCATAGAACTCCGTCACTATTGCCCTCTATTTATAGAAATCTTCACCAATTTACGAGCCCGCTCTTTATTGGCATTAGTTGGATCATCAAAATTGCTTCATATTATATCTATAATAATATGTATTCATGTTATATGTGTCCTATATAATTTATGTAATTGTTATATATATATAGATATATATATATATATATATATATATATAGGTTCTCCAGTTAGTGAAACTCTGAAATTTGCATGTTAGTTGATGCCATGGATTCTGAATAACTTTTTGTAGATTTTTTAGGCAAATAGATAAGTTGAATTTGTGATGCAGTACATAAGATTTAGTATAAAGTTTTTACTTGATTCTCCGGAAAATGCCACTAATTAGCGAAATCTTTTTTTTAAATGTTGGCATGGAAGTAAATGAGTTTGTGTTGCTAGGCAGTGAAATAAACATGAAAATTGTGAGTTCACCACTATACAGTTACGCCTTATTGTGCATGATACCTTTCAAATATGATTTTTACCAATTGATTTTCCCTAAATGTAATGTGGTTAAAACATGTGATTCCCACGAAGATAAAAATGATCAATAGCTAATTATCTAATTTTATATGCAGGGTCAAATGTTGGTGAATCTAATGGGTGGATCAAGAGATGCATTGGAGATAAATACATTTTCTTATAAAAAATCACAAGATGTCATGTATGGGAAAAAAATTACAAGAACACAACCTGGATGCAAGATAATAAAGGATGAAGAAGAAGTTAAAGCAGTTTAAAGTTCAAAAAAGTTAAAAGTCAAAAATGATGACTGACCTACCGAAAAATAAGATGATATGAGTTTTGGATATATTACTTTGTTCGTTTTATATTTCTTTAAATTAGAAGACTAATAATAGTGATTACATTGAAACTATTGAGGGTTGTTGGTGAAAAAGGTTTAAATAAGGTTTTGAGAAGTATTTTGTAGTTTCTGTTTTCTTTCCATTTACATTATATGAAGTTTGATTATTGAATATTTAGTCATAACCCTTAAACCTGTAAAGGTTTCGTCCGTCGCTAACACCACTTTATAGATGAAGGTGAAGCATGTGAAACACCCATTGTAGTAGCATGCCATATTACTTGTTAGGTATGGTAGTTTGTTTCCAGAGAAAAATTAAACAGTAATATGTGTTTAATTATTTATGTATATGTACATGTGCGATGTGAAGATCAAGTGGTCAACATCTCTACATGAGATAGTGAGAAGGTGTTTGAATTGTCCAACATCCATCAAGTATTGGAGAATTTGAATATTGGAATATTGGATGCTCATTTGATATTGTAGGACATATTTTATATAGAAGTACGTTTTCAATGTAGATTATAGTACTTTTATGTGTCGTGGTGAAACATATACTTTTGTGATTTCTTCCAATTCATAACAATTGATATTGGTGCTACCATTGTCTTCACATTTAAACTTTGAAGGAGCACTTTGAGCAGATTAAATATATTCTTCCAGATGGTAAACCATGATCAGAAAAGGTTTAGAATTTGATAAATCCTATGTACATATGCTCAGTTCCATTTTATGCATGTGATTGGTAAGCTATGTTGAAATAGAGGAAAATATTGATGTGGTCAGTTTTGGCATATTTACATTAGACTACTCCATGACATTTAGTTTAATTAGTTTAAGTAAAGGTTTACTTAATCATCGAGAATTGTTTTTTCCAAGATGAGTGTATAGATAATTATATAGATAGGCTTGATACAATTAAATGTCATTACATCTATGAAAAATTGTGTCAAGTTAGTTATTTTTTTAATTTTTTGATTAAAAGGATAAGACCTAAGAAACCATCAGGCAGAGAAATATGTGTACAGTATACCATCAAATTGTGTTTTTAGAATCATCACATTCTTAAATTGATTTCTTTAACCTCAGTTAGTTATCATATTTATCATTTTCTATATGTACCCTTTTGTTATTTTTTTTATTCTTCTTTTCTATCCAATTTTTCCTCTATTTATCATCATCGCTGTCACTGTCATTGTCTACATTCAAGATCATAAAGGGTTTAATGTTGGTTTTGGTGTTCCTGTGGTTCTTATGGCATTATCAGCACTTTGTTTTTGGCAGGTCTGCCACTGTATAAGAAGATGAAAGGGAATAAGAGCATGCTACAAGACTTAGCTCAAGTCGTTGGTAGTGTGTTTCAAGAACCGTCATCTTGCATTGCCACCTAAGAACACAGAAGGGTGGTATCATTATAAGAAGGATAAGCAATTCAAATATAAAACCCTGATTGAAAATCTTTGATTGTACCAAAATTCTTATAGAAAGGTAGGTAAATTTTAAATATAGCTATGGATATGGATTTTAAAGTATCTTTAGAAGGTAAGAGTCAGGATAATGATAAGAAATATAAGTTTCTTTGGGGAATGTGGTTATTTCTCAGTAATACAGATTAATATATACATAATGTAGATGTAATTATATTTATATTAGTCTAAACAAACTATAGAAATTTGAATTTGTGCTTATTTTACACATTAAAGATTTTATTTTTTGATAAAATAACAAATTTGAATTTGAATGAACTAACAGTTTTAATATTCAAAATAGTTTAAAGTTTTCAAATATATATTGACTGAATGTTTTTTAAACCAATAAAAGATTTTAAAGTACCATGAGAAGGTAAGATTCAGGATAGTGATAAGAAATATAAGTTTCTTTTTTATTTGTAAAGATTTTATTTGTAAAGAAGATAACTAATTTGAATTTGAATGAAATAACAGTTTTACTATTAATAATAGTTTAAAGTTTTCAGATATATATTGGTTGAATGTTTTTCAATCAATAAAAGATTTGTTTTACTAATTTCAACAACTTTTTTCTTGTCAATCTCCTATAAAAACAACATATAGGACTAGGCATTGAACGAACAGAACCATAATGTTCTTTATCTTCTTCTTCTTCTTCTTCTTCTTCTTCTTCTTCTTCTTTTTTGGTGGACCGTGGAACATCAAGAGAGAAAAAGAACGATCGCCATCAATAGGTGAATAATTCTTCGTTAATGATGCTGATTTTATTTCATTATCTACATTCTCTTTTGTTGAAGTGGTACGTCGATTAGGTATCATTAGAGAACCCTCCAGAATAATCAAACAAAGATAAATTAAAATGTCATTTTGTTCAAAAATAAACTTATTAATAATTAAATTTTTTTGCAGATTATCAATATCAATGGACAATTCTCACTATGAATACTCCTCTATCAATTCCTTGCAAGAAAATCAACAACTGTGGACTATTAATGTTTTGGTTACGAAACATTATGGTGTGAAAGAATACAAAAATAGTAAAGGCACCGGAAAATTCTCAAAAGTGGCACTTATGGATGATGAGGTAAGATACTTTAAATATTGTTAAAATATGCATACATATACATACATAAATAATTATTATTACTAAGTTATCATCTTTTGTCGGGAACTAGAATACTGGTGATAATGTTTAGTGAAGCGGTGGAAGCGTTCCAACATACGCCTGAGGAGCATAAAACTTACTTAATTTCTAATGGAATACTAAAAATAGTTGACAAAAGATATAACCCAATGCACGATAAATTTGACATCAATTTGAAATTGGGAAGTGTTGTAGATGAAGTTGAGAAAGATCTTATCATTGATAAGGATAGGTACAAATTTGTAACTGTAAATGAATTTCAAAGTACATGTTCTACTGTCTTTAAAGGTAAAAAATTATGTTACTCATATATATATATATATTACTAATACATGATATCAAATACTAATTACATTGAACTACAGATATTTGTTTAGCAGTAATTAATGTAGGAGATGTATATAAGAAAGACTCAAAAAATGGTAATGAAGTAGAGAAGCGAAATCTTACAGTTGTAGGATACAGGTAATGTCAATTAATTAAATTGTACAATAATTTATGAAATTGTTTTTAAATTCATACACTTTGTCTTAATTTAATGTGAAAACCAATCTTACTTACATTATGGAGAGAACTAGCAATCAAAGAAGGAAAAGCTCTGAAAGAATTATCACCCAACATGTCAATTATTGCAATTAATTCTATAAAAACATCAAACTTTGAAGGCAATTATATACAACAAAAATTAATATTGTTATTTATTATATATTTTACTTATTTATTACTGATTTTTAAAAACAAGATTTTCTCTCACATCAACAAACAACACTACAGTAGAGATAAATCCGAATGAACGAGAAGCATATACAATTCGAGAATGGCATAATTTATTTTGTATATTTAATTCATTAATTGTTGCCTTCTGGAGTATCATTTACCATAAATTTTTTTGTTTGTTTTAGGATAAACTGTAATTCCTTGCAAATAAACAAAAGAAAAGTAATGGATGTGGAAGAAGTGAAACTATATGACATTCTCTATTGTGCAGACGAGGATTCTTTTGGGTATTATAAATAATGAAATTATTTTTAAATATTTTGTTCAATTCTATATATGACTATAAATATTTAGATGACTTCAATTTTTTTTTTTTTAATATTTCAAGGCAAAATACTATTATTGCAAAGTTTTGATCAAAAGTGTCAAAAACGTTAGACATCCATGCTACATTGCATGCAAAGTCTGTTCAACAAAAATCAATATTGAAAATGATGAAGATTATTGTCGAAAATATAAAAATTATAATGTTGAATATGAGCCAAGGTATACAAAACAACATATTTAGTTTTCCATCTTTCCATTCTTCAATCAAATTATTAAAAAAAAATAATTAAAACATTAATTTTTTTTTAAAGAATAACCTGTTTCAGATATGTATTCAAAATCACAATAAAAGATACAAGTGCGGAGGTAGAATTGACTTTATTTGATGAGGAAGCAAGATGCATCATCGGCTGTTCCGCAAAAGACCTGAAACATATTAAGAATAAGGTATAATATGTTATTCTCATAGTGTTAAAAATAATTAAAAACTAATTTCTTATTTCTATATGCAGGGAAAAAATGTTGAAGAATTTGATAGAAGGACCAAGGAATGCGTTGGAGATGAGTATACTTGATCAAATCACAAGATGTCACATATGGAAGAACAAATACAAGAATACTGACTAGATGCAAAATTAAAAAGGATGAACAAGAAGTTACAAACAGTTTTAAGTTTAAGAAAGTTAAAGTCGAAAGTGATAATTGATCTTATGAAACATAAGATGATATTAGTTTAGGATTTACTAATTTGTTCTTTTTTAATATCTTTTTTTAATATCGGTTTTAAGTTCAAGAAAGTTAAAGTCGAAAATGATGATTAATCTTATGAAAAATACAATGATTATATCTTTATGTTGTTGTCTAGCTTTGAGTTCTTGATGTCTACTTCAAATCTGATTTCGATGAGCTTGTTGTCGTTGGAGTAATTTTGAAATTCATGATTTGCTTATTAAGATGATTGACTAAGTCGAATTTGTAATTTGAAGAATATAGGTATGCTAAATGCAAGTGTGTTTAGATAACAATTTCAATATTTATGTGCACCAAGCCACGTGCACTTGGTGCACGGCAAATTTCAACTAGTAGATATATATATATATATATATATAAGAGAAAAGGGTTTTGATCTAATAACTCATTTATTAGGTGAGCAATTGATGATGTGGTAACTATGCATTAAAAATATATATCATTGAGTAATACCAGAAATGAGACTTTTCGAGCTATTCAGATTTATATTTTTGTTATTTATTAAAACCATATAAACACCTGTTATTTTAAATGGGCATATATTGAATATTTGTATTTGGCAAAATAAGGATACAGAATCGGATTGGGCTTTTGGTAGGAATTCAATGGTTTTCAAAATTTTCAACTACTTTGTTTTATTTATTTTATTTAAGTTTGTTTTAGTTTATCACCTTCTCCTACGAACCATAGTTGCTTGGGGTTTACTTTTGCTGCTCATAAGTTGCAGCTCCAACGACTTCTTTGTTACTATTCAACATCGCTCTGTTAAAGTTCTAATTGGCAACCTATGCAATCTAATCGATTGACGTGATTACCGCAAGAAATAAATGAACAAGGCTAGTGTTATGGGCTCAAGCCAAGCCTAGTTGGCAATATATACTTTACCCAGGCAACACCTACCGTTCTCTGATAAGGTGAATTAACTAGGGGAAGTCATTGAAGTCCAATACACCGAAACATTGTGCTTTAAAAAAAAAAAACTCATCACTATTGCTGATATGGGATAAATTATGCAGCATCAACCAGAGCCCTCTGATCTCCTTTGGATCCTCCCTCCTGTGATCATCAGGCCAGCTACAGTCTAATGGGCCTCAGTCAGCTCGGGCCCATGGGCAAATGGGTCCGACCCGGCCCGCTAGGACTCCAGACCCGTTACCCCTGCCTATAAAAACTCCACCCGCTCCTCTCTGTGAAAGGCAATCAAAACTCTTCCCACCTGAACCCTAGCTGCCCAGTCTCTTTTCCAGTGACTAACTAAGTTCGTCGGAGGACTTGTCGCCAGGACTTCTCCCGGTGTTCTCAGGCCGTCTGCAGGTACAGAAGGCCCAGCCGAGCCGAGCTCCTGGATCCCGAGCCGAGCACCGGTCCTCTCTTCCGAGCCCCTCTGTGCTCCTGATCCCAAGCCACTTCCGCTACCCGGGGTCGGACCGACGCCAGTACTGCGTAGGTACTTCCACCATACAAATTGAGAGAACTCACACCTGTTGCCCCCACACCACAAAAACAAACCGCATCAGGTTGGCGCCGTCTGTGGGAAACTTTACCTCCTCAGTACTGTCATCCTTTCGAGCCCAGCGAGAGTCATTGCCGGAGGTCCAAGCTCCTCCATGGCTCCCAAACCCAGGAGGGCCGTCTGTTGATTCGTGATTTTGATGATTACAACACAATACAAATTTGTTATGCTACATCTTATACATTGCAGGTTGACAAAATGTTCAATCAAAGCTCTCACAGCAAATTGATCAAGAACTCTTAAGATTGATTCAGCAAGCTTCATTGTCAAAGACAAAGGCTAAAGCTCCAACTCAAGACTCAAGTCAAGACTCAAGACAAGACCTATGCTCCAATGTGTTATATTACATGTCTTGTAAAACAATTGTAATTTTCCTTTTTTTGAGTCTTAGATTGATGTAACAGCCTTGTCACACACATACACACACTCATACATTTTTTGTAAATGAGTGTTTTTCAAAAGATTAAATATCAAAACTGTTTGAATTAGATCAGTTGTTAAGTACCAGTCGACTCTCCTATGGAACCAGTCGACTATACCAGTACGAAACTGTCTGAACTTTTACAAACTCTGACCAGTCGACTCATTATGGCAACCCAGTCGACTGTTCAAGTTGTTTTGACAGTTTTCTGTTTTTAAAACTCGTTTTTCAAAATCAAATCTTTAATTCCATTGGTTGACAGTTGGAACAAATGTTTCCCAACGTCCAGTGTTTCTAACTCTATAAATAGAGAATAGAATTCACTGTGAAAAGGTTAACAACTTTATAAGCTTTCAAGTCTTTAGTTTTTCAAAAAGAGATATAAGAGTTTCAAAAGCTTTCAAATTCTCTAAGTCTTTGGTTCTCTGAAATTCAGTCCAATATAACATTGATTTCATTTTGGACTGATCTCAGAAGTGACCTATTAGCCACTATATAAAAATCACAATCACAAAACAAGGCTATAGGTTGATTGTAACTCTTTTGTTGTTGTTCTTCACTCTCGGGTTGTGAGAGTGGTTTCCTCTCGGTTGGAGAGTAGGGCTCTAGGGTGTAGAGTCAGGTTTGTCACTCTTGGTGGAAGAGTGGGTTGCTTTCTCTAGTTGTGAGAAAGGACTATGGGTTGGACAAGGTTGTTGTCTAATGCCGTAGGGTGTTCTTGTAATTATTTCAAGAATAGTGAAAAATCTCAAGTGGGTTGCTTGGGGACTGGATGTAGGTTGGGAGGACCGAACCAGGATACATTGTGTGTACTCTGTGGTTGTATCTCTTTGAACTTGCATTTCATTTTCTTACTTTATAGTTTTTCTGTGAAACTTGTCTGCAAAGTCGACTGGTCAGACTCGTACTACTCTCTCTAAAAACTTGTGTAGTAAGTCGACTGGCTCATCTATAAGTCGACTCCTCAGACTCACTTTAAAAATACTCTTCATAACTGTCGCTTCAGTCGACTGGTTTATCTTTCAAGTCGACTGATCAGAAGAAAATTTTAATTCCGCATTTTATATTTTATAAAACACTATTCACCCCCCCCCCCCCCCTCTAGTGTTTCTTGCCTTGCCTACAGGATCCAACACTTGGTATCAGAGCTTGGTTGAGTGCAATGGCAACTACTTCGAATGCAAATCAGTACCATGAAGGCCAGTCTACACAAAGGCCACCCCTTTTCGATGGAACAAATTACAACTATTGGAAGTGTAGAATGAAGATCTACCTACAATCCATCAACTATGAAATATGGAACATAACGGAAACAGAGTACACCGCTCCTACTATTCCATATGGACAATGGAACGACAACATGAAGAACCAAACAATGAACAATGCAAAAGCAATGAATGCGCTATTCTGTGCTCTTACAAAGGAGGAGTTCAACCGTGTGTCCAATGCAGCAACTGCACATCAAATTTGGCACACACTCGAGGTAACTCATGAAGGAACAAACAAAGTGAAAGAATCTAAAATATCTATTCTTATTCATAGGTTTGAAATATTCTGCATGAAGGAGAAGGAGAATGTATCCGAGATGATTACTAGGTTCACAGACATTACAAACTCACTTGTGGCACTTGGGAAGACATACACTCAAGCCGAGATGGTGAGAAAAGTACTTCGTGTACTAACCCCCGAATGGGAGAAGAAGACCACCGCCATAGAAGAGGCCAATAATTTATCACAACTTTCTCTTGAGAATCTTGTGAGAAATCTTATGACTTATGAGGTACAACTTGAAGAGCGAAAGAAGGATGCCTAACCACAATAATCAAAGAAGAAGACATTAGCATTCAAAACCATAACAGACTCCGAGGATGAAGAAGAAGATGAGGAAGAGATTGCCATGTTCACGAGGAGATTCAAAAAGTTCCTAAGAAAATGTAAGTTTAATTCAAAAATTAAAGATTCTAATGAACCTCCAACTTGTTTCAGGTGTAACAAGGCAGGCCATATGAAGAAGGATTGTCCACTAGAAAATGCAAAATCTAAGGGAAAGATATCCAACTTCAAGAATGATAAGTACACAAAGAACAAGTTCTTGAAAAACAAAAAGACATACCAAGCAACTTGGGATGACAGCGATTCTTCTTCGGAAGAAGAAATTGATGAGACCAACGAGGTTGCAAACGTGTGCTTTATGGCATCTCAAAATCAAGTAAGTAATGAGTATGATTCTAATGATTTACTTGATGCGTTCAATGAAATTTTTCAAGAACTTAAAAAAGAAAAGATTAGAGTTAAGAATTTAGAGAAAGTTAATCAAACACTTTCTCAAGAGAATCTTAACCTTGATAAAGAAGTAAAATCTTTAAATTCTCGTATTTCTAGTTTAGATATGGATCTTGAATCTCTAAAGAAAAATTATGAAGAAATATCCACGAACGTATCTAAGTTTAATAAAGGAAAAGAGAATTTAAATGATGTTCTTCAAAATCAAGTAAAATCTAGTCAAAAGTTTGGACTTGGTTTTAAAAAATCTCTTGAAAAACCTCATTCTTCTAAGAACACTAGTATAAATAAACTTATATCTATTTCTAGTGTTAAACATAAATTTTATGAGTTCTTTGAAAAGCCTAAAATTGTAAGTTCTCCTGATAAAAGCAAATCTAAAATTCAGCCAAGTCGACTGCACCCATCCATCAGTCACCTGTCCAGAGGTACTAAGTCTTATTCGACAAGACTAAAACCTCATATAAGTCGACCTATACTACCTCCCAGTCGACTGAATGATAGTAAAAGTCAACTAAAAGGTGTTATAAAGTCGACTGGACAGGGCAAATATGTATGGGTTCCAGTCAACCTGAGTTCAAAGGATAGAATTACTTATATCAATTCATATATGCTGAATGTATGTAATTCTGCCAATTTCATTTTTGCTTATGGTGGAAAATCAAACTCATCATGGGTTTGGTTTCCTACAAACTAATATTTTTTGGACCCAATGAAAAGGGTACCATATTCACATTGAATATTTTATAGGTACCTAAGAAAGATCGTTGGATACTTGACAACAGATGTTCGAAGCATATGACTGGTCATGCCAACCTCCTATCTTCCATACAAAACATTGATCGAGGAACAGTTACATTTGGCAACAACAATAAATAAAAATTCATAGGAATTGGTATGGTCGGTAAGGACACTAACCCCTCTATAAAAGATGTTTTATTAGTTAGTGGACTTATGCATAACCTGTTAAGTATTAGTCAACTTTGTGATAAGGTTATAAAATCATATTTGAAAAAGATGCTTGTTTAATTTATGACTCTACCATGCAAAATATAATTTTTCAAGGTTTTAGGAAAAATAACATTTATGAATTGTGTTTGAAAGCATATGAGTTTTCAAATGGTTTTTGCTTAGTAGCTTCTAATAATGATTCTTGGCTTTGGCATAGACGTTTTGGTTATGTGAATATGAAAAATCTCTCTAAATTGTCTAAGTACAACCTAGTTAAAGGGCTGCTAAGACTATCCTTTAAAAAGGATAAGTTATGTGATGCATGTCAACTAGGTAAGCAAATTAAATCTACTTTCAAAACAAAAGAAGTAATTTCTACTAGTAAGCCGCTCGAATTAATTCACATGGATTTATTTGGCCCTACTAGAGTTGCTTCTTTAAATAAAAGTAGGTATATATTTGTTTTAGTAGATGATTTTTCACGATTCACTTGGACTTTCTTTTTAAAACATAAAAATGATGCTTTTGAAGAATTTGCAAATTTTTGTAAACGAATTCAAAATCAAAAATCTCTAACCATAGTCACTATTAGAAGTGATCATGGTGGAGAATTTGAAAATGAAACATTTGCAGAATATTGCAACAAGAATGGTATAACTCATTCATTTGCATTTCCTAGAGCTTCACCACAAAATGGAGTGGTTGAAAGGAAGAATAGGACTTTGCAAGAATGTGCACGTACCATGATTGTTGAAAGCAATTTACCTAAGTATTTTTGGGTTGAAGCTGTTGCTACAGCTTGTTATGTTTTAAATAGAATTTTGATTAGGCCTAAGCTAAAGAAAACTTGTTATGAGCTATTTTTTAATAGAATTCCTAAGGTCTCTTACTTTAAAATATTTGGATGTAAGTGTTTTATTCTGAACACTAAAGATAATTTAGATAAATTTGATCCTAGATCTAATGAGGGTATCTTTGTAGGATACTCAAATAGGAGTAAAGCATATAAAATCTTCAACAAGTCAACAATGACTATTGAAGAATCCATGCATATTACATTTGATGAATCTCTGCCTTCATCGAATTTAATTGAAGATGATGAAACTAACTCATCACCTTTAAATAAAGTAATTATATCTTTAGAACAAACTAGTCTTGCGGATAAGTCGACCGATAAGGAAGTCAAGTCAACAGATGTGAAACAGTCGACTGAGGAACTTGTCAAGTCGACTGATCCTGTTGTGATGTCTCCAACTTTATCAAAATCTTTTGTTGAAGTTAGAGATCATCCTCATGATTTAATAATTGGTGACATTTCACATGGTATTCAGACGAGATCACATGTTAATATGATATCTCACACAGCCTTCTTATCGGATTTTGAACCGAAGAATATACAAGAAGCATGTGAGAATGAATTTTGGATGAATGCCATGCAAGATGAGTTAAACCAATTCATAAGGAATGATGTATGAGATTTAGTTCCACGACCTCCTGATCATACTATAATTGGTACTAAATGGGTATTCAAGAATAAGTTAGATGAATCAGGATAAGTTGTTAGGAACAAAGCTAGAGTAGTTGCTCAAGGATATAATCAAGAAGAAGGCATAGATTTTGATAAAATATATGCTCCTGTTGCTAAATTAGAATCAATTCATATCTTATTATCTTTTGCTTGTTTTATGAATTTTACACTTTTCAAATGGATGTTAAAAGTGCATTCCTTAATGGGTTTATAAAAGAAGATGTTTATGTTAAACAATCACCTGATTTTGAACATGAACAATTCCCAAACCACGTTTTTAAGTTGAAAAAGGCTTTATACGGTCTTAAACAAGCACCTCGTGCTTGGTATGATCGACTGAAGACTTTTCTTTCAGATACAGGTTTTGAAATAGGTAAAGTAGATACTACTTTGTTTATTAGAAGAATTAAGATTGATATTTTAATCATACAAATATATGTTGACGATATAATTTTTGGTTCTACTAATAGCAATCTATGTCAAAAGTTTGCTAACACCATGAAAAACGAGTATGAGATGAGTCACATGGGTGAACTCAATTATTTCCTTAGACTACAAATTAAGCAGTCACAAAATGGCATATTCATTAATCAAGGAAAATATGCCAAGGAATTACTCAAACGGTTTAACATGGATAGCATAAGTAGTAAGGCTACACCTATGGCTACTACCACTACCCTTGACAAAGATGTATTAGGTAAGAGTGTCGATCAGAAACTCTATCGAGGTATGATTGGCTCACTCTTATATATAACTGCTAGTAGACCAGACATTATATTTAGTGTATGTTTGTGTGCTAGATATCAGTCAAGTCCTAAAGAATCTCACTTGAAAGCTGTGAAACGCATTTTAAGATATATTAAAGGCACATCTGATTATGGTCTATTTTATCCACGCACCGACAATTTTCAACTTTTGTCGTATAGTGATGCGGATTTTGCTAGCAGTAAAACTGACCGCAAGAGCACTAGTGGGGCATGTCACTTTTTGGGACATTCACTAGTTTCTTGGTGCAGTAAGAAGCAAAATTTGGTATCCCTATCTACTACAGAAGCTGAATATATCGCTGCAAGTTTGGTTTGTGCCCAAATTTTGTGGATGAAACAAACCTTATTAGACTATGGTATTTCTTTTGAAAAACCTTCAATAATGTGTGATAATACCAGTGCCGTTAACTTATCTAAGAATCCTGTTCAACACTCACGTACGAAACATATTGATATTTGACATTATTTTCTACGTGATCATGTTTTAAAGGGAGACATTTCTTTAGACTTTATTTCTACTAATAAACAAGTAGCTGATATTTTTACCAAACCCCTTAAAGAAGACATCTTTATAACCCTAAGAAGAGAACTAGGAATTTGTAATTTTCATGATATTTCTTGAATTTTTTTTTTTGGTAAGTCAACTTACACACATTGGTCAGTCGACTGCCAAGTATTGTTTTAAATTTTTTCTGTAGTTTTTATGCTCTGGACAGTCGACTGAGATTCACACCCAGTCGACCGACCAGTTGTATTGATAATATGTTCATTTTTTTTACTCTCGACTAAGTCGACTGTCTACAAATACCAGTCGACTGACGCGAATCATTATTCTTCTGATTCAAATCTTGGAACATTTTTTTGAGGCGAATGTTTATCTTTTTACTCTTCTTTGACCATCCTAAACCGTCGATATCCTTTTCCTTTGATCTCAGCCATTGATATCCTTGTAAAAACCCTAAAACCTACCCCCTTCCTTTCATTTTTACCCTTCTCAGCTGTCTGACCTTTCTTTACCCAGATCTGAAGAAGAGTAGAGAAGTCAACTCCACAATGCCAGTGCTGTCAAAATTCCCAGCATTGAGAGAATCCAATCCGGTTGATTTCTTGTAGATTTCAAGTTCCCTTGCAGTTTGTAGAGTCTCCTTGTTGGTATACTTTCTTCTCTCTCTTTTCTTTTCTTATGGCTCCTAAGAGATCTAAAACATCTCATGTAGAGGAGATTTCTTCTTCTAGAGTCAAGAGATTACATTCAATATCTTAGAAGTCCAGATCTTTTAGAGAAATGGTTCATCATTTGTTCTATGATAATCTTTCCGGGTCGATTTGTCAATTTTTCAGATCTTGATAGGTTTAATCATGTATCTTTGTTTCAACATTGTAGTCTTTTTGAATTCTTGTCTTTAGAAAATCAACCCTGCTACTACTCTCAACTCAGTTACTTGTTTTATACAAATATAAGGGTTGTTCAGTCGGATGATGGTGAGGTACTCATTTATTCTTCTGTCAAAAATAAGAAGATGAAACTCACCTCCGAAAGAATCAATCTTATTTTGGGTATAGACGATGAGGGACTTAATTTAGGAGAAATCTTGATGGATGATGCCACCATTTTATCTAGAATTTATTTGCCGAATCATGGACCCCATATGACAAATAAGTCCATTACCCCTGTTGCAAAACTTGTTGCACGGATACTATCATACAATATCATCCCTAAACAAGGAGTTATGATCAGTATTCCATGGAATTACAACAAGCCGTGTATGCAATATTCGGCAAAATCAATCTCAATTAGGGTCGTATCATTTTTTCTAGACTTCATAAGTCTCATTCTTCTTTTCTTCCTTTTGGTGCCCTACTTACTCGTGTCTTTTGTGCTTATGATGTCGATCTCGATTCAGAGACCAATGTAGTCAAGCATTATGAATGCTTTGATCGTGCAAGTTTAGCACGCATGAAGCTTCTTACTTCTCCCCCTAGGTCTACCTTTAGGACATCCCCTCAAGTTCCTTTAGCCACTTCAGCTCGTCCGTCTTCTGCTTCTGGTTCCTCTCATCCTCGAGCAGATTTTGATGATCCGCGCAGTATTTATAATGTCGTTAATTATATCATGGATCGTCAAGATATTCTTGAATCACAAATTTCCCATCTTACTCACCTGTTCTCTGCTCAATTTTCTCCTCCTTCTCATGATGACACAGATGACGAAGACGAAGATTAATGAGTTCCTATTTTTCTTATTTTCTATAAAATTTTTTTACTCATTGTTGCATCTTCTTTCTATTATGTACTAGTTTGAACTCAGACTAAGTTTCTATGAATGCATTTTGTGTTATTTGTTTGTGAGAAGTATTCCTTCTTCCCATTTTTGTTGATGAAAAAGGGGGAGAGAACATCCAATATCAGTTTTTTTTATGTTAATGTGTATTTTTATGCGTGCTTTGTATGTATATTGCTGTTGTAAGAATATATGCATGCCTTGTATTTTTTACGCTTTCACCTATGCATGATGTACATCTGATAGGGGGAGCATGTGAACACTTATATTTTCTATTTCTTTTATTATAAGCTATTGTGTTGTCATCATAAAAAAGGGGGAGAATGTTGATTCTTGATTTTGATAATTACAACACAATGCAAATTTGTTATGCTACATCTTATACATTGCAGGTTGACAAAATGTTCAATCAAAGCTCTCACAGCAAATTGATCAAGAGCTCTTAAGATTGATTCAGCAAGCTTCATTGTCAAAGACAAAGGCTAAAGCTCCAACTCAAGACTCAAGTCAAGACTCAAGACAAGACCTATGCTCCAATGTGTTATATTACATGTCTTGTAAAACAATTGTAATTTTCCTTTTTTTGAGTCTTAGATTGATGTAACAGCCTTGTCACACACATACACACACTCATACATTTTTTGTAAATGAGTGTTTTTCAAAAGATTAAAGATCAAAACAGTTTGAATTAGATCAGCTGTTAAGTACCAGTCGACTCTCCTATGGAACCAGTCGACTATACCAGTACGAAACTGTCTGAACTTTTACAAACTCTGACCAGTCGACTCATTATGGCAACCCAGTCGACTGTTCAAGTTGTTTTGACAGTTTTCTGTTTTTAAAACTCGTTTTTCAAAATCAAATCTTTAATTCCGTTGGTTGACAGTTGGAACAAATGTTTCCCAACGTCCAGTGTTTCTAACTCTATAAATAGAGAATAGAATTCACTGTGAAAAGGTTAACAACTTTATAAGCTTTCAAGTCTTTAGTTTTTCAAAAAGAGATATAAGAGTTTCAAAAGCTTTCAAATTCTCTAAGTCTTTGGTTCTCTGAAATTCAGTCCAATATAACATTGATTTCATTTTGGACTGATCTCAGAAGTGACCTATTAGCCACTATACAAAAATCACAATCACAAAACAAGGCTATAGGTTGATTGTAACTCTTTTGTTGTTGTTCTTCACTCTCGAGTTGTGAGAGTGGTTTCCTCTCGGTTGGAGAGTTAGGCTCTAGGGTGTAGAGTCAGGTTTGTCACTCTTGGTGGAAAAGTGGGTTGCTTTCTCTAGTTGTGAGAAAGGACTACGGGTTGGACAAGGTTGTTGTCTAACGCCGTAGGGTGTTCTTGTAATTATTTCAAGAATAGTGGAAAATCTCAAGTGGGTTGCTTGGGGACTAGATGTAGGTCGGGAGGACCGAACCAGGATACATTGTGTGTACTCTGTGGTTGTATCTCTTTGAACTTGCATTTTATTTTCTTACTTTATAGTTTTTCTGTGAAACTTGTCTGCAAAGTCGACTGGTCAGACTCGTACTACTCTCTCTGAAAACTTGTGTAATAAGTCGACTGTCTCATCTATAAGTCGACTCCTCAGACTCACTTTAAAAATACTATTCTTAACTGTCGCTTCAGTCGACTGGTTTATCTTTCAAGTCGACTGATCAGAAGAAAATTTTAATTCCGCATTTTATATTTTATAAAACACTATTCACCCCTCCTCTAGTGTTTCTTGCCTTGCCTACAGGATCCAACACTATCACCTTGGCACGACACCCGAACCTCAACCAACATAGCCGCGCAAATAACCAGTGTTCTAACCAACCCCGGGCCAACGGTGCGGCCCGACCTTCCATTGCGTCGAATTTGCGCCGCGTCATCTCCGAAAGGCAGGCCAGCCGGACGAGGGGAGAGGTCGCTTCCAACTTGGCCTCGAACCATTGCCGAAAGCCTTCCCAGGCGCACAATCCCCCGCAGAACCCGGGGGGACAAGCCCCGTAACAAGGGTCGAATTCCAGAACTTCCGGGAGGAGATCCTTCAAGCCATCCGAAACAGTCCAGCTACCGAGGTCTACCACAGTTCCGCCCACCAATCAGGAACGGAAGCCAGCGAGTCCCGCGGATCGACTCGTCTCCAGTCGACGGTGGACCCCGTCCTTCGTCGTCTGGAGGAAATGGAAAACCATCTCACACATCTCGACGAGGACGGACCAATCCCGGGTTGCAGCCATCGTCCGACCGGACCCCCTTTCTCCCCCAAAATCCTTGAAGCAAAGATTCCTCGGAACTTCAGACTGCCTCAATTCGAGACCTATAATGGCGAGGGTGATCTTGCTGATCACATGGAGGGGTTTAAGACCCTCATGTTGATTCACAGCATTGCGGATCCTCTCATCTGTCGCGCCTTCCCTGCTACCCTCCGGGGTCTGGCTCGGGAGTGGTTCTCCAAACTCGCCCCTGGCTCGGTCTTCTCCTTCGGGCAGCTGGAGGCGGGTTTCCTTGCCCACTTCGTGACCAGCAAGAAGGTCGAGAAAATGAGCTCCTCCCTTCTGGACCTCAAATAGAAGGATGGGGAATCCCTCCGGGAGTTCGTTCGGAGGTTCACCTCGGAGGCAAGGTCGGTTTCCTCCCTCGACGCAGGGGTCGCTTCTGCAACCTTTCGACACAACGTCCACCACGGCCAGCTTAAGGCCTCTTTAGCCAAAAAGTCTCCCGTGGACTTCCCCGACCTACTCAACAGGGTCGAAAAATATATCCGGGCCGAGGAGGCCCTCAACCCCGAAGGCGCGAAGGAAGCCATTGCTAAGGGGAAGCACAAGGTCAATGATGTTGAACCCTTCAAAAGACCTAGAAAAGAGGCAACCATTCCTAAGAGGGTCCCCCCGGTCCCGCGATTCGAGAGGTACACGCCCCTGACTCAGAATGTCTCGACAATCTTAATGGAGATCGAAGACAAGGGGGTCGTCCGATTACCTCCCCGACCAACTAACAACGGGAAGAAGCGAGACCAGAGGTTCTATTGCTGCTTCCACCGAGATACCGGGCACGATACAGATCACTGTCGAGCCCTCAAGGACGAAATTGAAACCCTCACCCAACGAGGGTATCTGAGGGAGTTCACCCGGGCCAACCCAAAAGACCGAAGAGAGCCGAGGAGCCCAAGGCGTTTGCCTCCCCCTCAGACAACCGGTCAGCGACCTGATCGGGCCTCGAAAACCGAGGAAGTCGGTGGACATGCCATCCTCCATTGCGTACACGGCGGACCCATGGGGGGGAATCTAAGACTTCTCGAAAAGCCTTTATCTGAGAGGTCAACTCTGTCTTAGACCACCTCTCTCCCCAAATTCAGCAGCAGGCGGTCTCCTTCTCAGGAGAAGACCTCGAAAGCGTCATGCTTCCACACTGCGATGCCCTCGTCATCAGCCTCGACATGGCCAACTTCTAGGTTCGTCGAATTCTGGTAGACAATGGCAGTTTGGTCAACATCCTTTTCTTAGAAGCATTTGAGAACCTCAAACTTCCCCGAGAAAAGCTAAAGCCGGCCGGTTACACCATCGACGGATTTTCTGGCATCCCCATGCAAATCGAGGGAATCGTGACAATAAACGTGACCAAAGGAATGGCCCCCGTCCTCCGAACCGAGTCGATGGATTTTATGGTTGTGAACGTCAAGGCAGCCTACAACGCCATCCTCGGCCGACCCGGACTCTGTTCGCTCGGGCTGTCCCCTCTGCCTACCATCTGAAACTAAAGTTCCCGACTGACGTCGGGGTCGGGGTCATTCGGGGCAACCAGGAGTCGGCACACTCTTGCTACATGACCGCGGTCGAGGGCGGTGTATTTCCCCTCGACACTGTCGAGCTCCTACCAGAAGAAAGCCATCCGCAATCAGAACCCGTGCAAAAATTGGAGGAGGTCTCCTTGGAAGCAGAGGACAAGTCCAAGTGGTTCTGTGTGAGCCGAACTCTTTCCGCCGAACTGAAGCCGAATCTGATCGACTGCATCCGCCGAAATGTCGACCTCTTCGCCTGGACACTGTCCGACATGCCCGGGATTTCCGAAGACTTAATCATGCACCGGCTAAGCGTCGCCCCCGGCTCCAAACCAGTACAGCAGAAGCGCTGCAAGTTTGCCCCGGAAAGGCAGCAGGCGGTGTGAGCGGAGGTGGATAAGTTGTTATCGGCCCGGTTCATTCAAGAAGTCAGCTACCCCGAATGGCTGGCTAATGTCGTGATGGTAAAGAAGGCTAGCGGAACTTGGAGGATCTGTATTGACGTTACCGACCTCAACAAGGCGTGCCCCAAGGATCCTTTTTCCCTCCCAAGCATTGACGCTCTGATCGATGCAACATCGGGTCACGAGCTCCTAACCTTCATGGATGCCTTCTCAGGTTATAATCAAATCCGGATGTTTCCTCTGCACATCGCCAAGACATCCTTCGTCACCGACCAAGGTCTCTACTGTTACCGGGTCATGCCCTTCGAGCTCAAGAATGTCAGGGCCACCTACCAGAGGCTCGTCAACCGAGTCTTCAAAAATCAGATCGGTCGAAACATGGAGGTGTACATCGATGATATGCTTTTCAAGAGCCGATGAGGGAAATATCACATTGCCGACCTCAAGGAAGCTTTCGGCATCCTTCGGTCTCACAACATGAGGCTCAACCCCGCCAAGTGCGCCTTCGACGGCTCGTCCGGAAAATTTCTGGAGTTCGTCGTCAGCCAACGCGGCATAGAAGCCAATCCAGCGAAGATCCAGGACATTATCGACATGGCCCCGCCCCGAAACGTCAAGGAGGTTCAATGGCTTACGGATAGACTGGCGGCCATCGGCCGCTTCCTCTCCAAATCAGGGGAGAAGTCCCTCCCATTCTTCAAGGCCTTGCGGGGGACGAAGGGATTCGAATGGGGAAGCATCAACAATAGGCATTCGACGAGTTGAATTCCTACATCGCCATTCCCCCGCTCCTAAACAAACCCAAACCCGGTGAACCCCACTTCCTGTACCTCTCGGCCTCGGAAAGTGCGCTTAGTGCCGTGCTCGTCCGAGAAGAAGACGGTGTCCAAAAACCCCTGTATTATGTGATCAAGGTTCTGCTCTCAGCCTAAACCAGGTACGCAAAGATGGAAAAAATGGCGTATGCACTAATAACAGCGGCTCGTAAGCTCCGACCCTATTTCCAGGCACACTCTGTCCAGATCCTTACGGACCAGCCCCTGAAGACCATCCTCCACAAACCAGAGAGATCCGGCCATGTGGTCAAGTGGTCGATCGAACTAAGCCAATATGACATCAGCTACCAGCCTAGGACGGCAATCAAGGTGCAGGCACTCTTTGAATTTATCAAGGAGTGCACCATCTCCGAACCTTCGGACACCCCGGAAGTCGACCCAATATAGGAGGTTTTTGTCGACGGCTCATCCTGCAAAGGAGGGAGAGGAGCAGGCGTCATCTTAAAGGGCCCTGATAATTTCGTCCTCTAATATTCTCTCCGGCTAAGTTTCCCAGCCTCAAACAACGAAGCAGAGTACGAAGCTATGATCGCAGTGCTCACCCTTGCACACAAGGCCGGATCTAGACACATCAAGGCCTTCAGCGACTCCCAGCTCGTGGTCAATCAGATCACCAGGGAGTATGAAGCTCACGACGCTCGGATAGTACAATATTTGGCGGTAGTCCGAAATCTCTTGTCATCTTTTGATTCTCACTCGGTGGAGCGAATCCCCCGGGAGCAGAATGCCCAGACAGATTCATTGTCGAAGCTCACCTCGTCATCTTTCGAGGGGCTCGAACCCACTGTTCTCATCGAGGTCCTCCTCAAGCCCAGTATTGATCTCCCAGAAGCTGCCTGCCTTAATACCGATCTCCAACCCGACAACTGGAAGACGCCCTTCTTAAGGTTCCTTTCGGAGGGCGAACTACCTCAAGACCGGTCCAAGGCAAGAAGGATCAGAGTCCGATCCGAGAGATTCACCCTGATCAGTGGAATGCTCTTCAAGTGCTCGTACACGGTGGCTGACGGCAGACCATACCTCCGCTGCCTGGAACCTGACGAAGCCAAGTACGCCCTGAAGGAATTGCATGAGGGGATCGGCGGATGCCACATGGGAAGCAGATCGCTCGCCCGGAAGGCCCTGAATCGTGGATACTACTGGCCAACCATGCTGCAAGACGCGCAAGACCTCGTCAAAAGGTGCGGCCCTTGTCAAAGGTTTTCTTCGATAAAGAGACTCCCGCATGCCAACCTCCGATCCATGGCCAGTCCGACCCCCTTTGCCATGTGGGGGATGGACCTCGTCGGCCCCTTCCCTCAAGCTACAGGTCAAAGAAAGTTCCTGGTGGTGGCCATAGACTACTTCACCAAGTGGATTGAAGCCGAACCACTGGCCTCGATCACTGAGCACCAAACTCAACAATTCTTCTAGAAGCACATCATCTGTCGGTTTGGGATCCCTCAGGTGCTCATCACCGACAATGGGACTCAGTTCGCCGGCAAGAATTTTCGAAAGTTCTGCGAAGACATCGGTGTCAAGCAGTGCTTCTCGGCCATATGCCACCCTCAATCAAACGGCCAAACTGAAAATGCCAACTGCCAAATCCTTGATGGCCTCAAAAAGCGATCGGACAATTCTCCCAAGGGACTCTGGGTCGACGAACTTCCGAGCGTACTCTGGGCACACCGGACGACAAAGAGAATACCCATGGGTGAGTCGCCCTTCAACCTAACCTACGGTACCAAAGCAGTTATTCCCCTGGAGACCAGCCTACCTTTGCCCAGGATAATGGCCTTTGACAAAAAAGGTAACTCGGCAGGTCTCAGGGCCAACTTGGACCTAGTCGACGAAGTCAAGGAAAAATCTGCCATCAGAAGGAGCATCTACCAACAGCGGGTCGAGAAATTCTATAATCAGAAGGTTCAACCCACTAACATCCAGAAGGGTGACTTCGTCCTCAGGAAACTAGCAGTCTCAGACCACAGCAAGAAGAGGAAGTTGGCCCCTAATTGGGAGGGACCTTACAGGGTCACCGATGTGGTGCACCCCGGCACCTACCGACTCACCGAAATGGGAGGCACCCCTATCAAGAGGCCCTGGAATGCGGAACACCTCCTTAAGTACCTCGAGAGAGAGGACTGAAGTCATTATGTAACCGAAGCTTTGTAATCAGCTTTTGTATAAAAATGTTTGTTCTTTTTCCAAAGTTTGTTAGCTCGGATTCTGTATAAACCCCCTATGTAACTGCGCCAAGCCTCGACGCCGTATGGCAAACTCGAGCACAAGGGTAGCTTTCTCAAGCTAAGGAAATGGGGCCCAGTGCTCTCCGCCGACCCCCAAGCCTCGATGCCGTATGGCAAACTCGAGCACAAGGGTAGCTTTCTCAAGCTAAGGCAGAACAGCTCGACGCTCCCCACCGACCCAAGCCTCGACGTCGTATGGCGATCTCGAGCACAAGGGTAGCTTTCTCAAGCTAAGGCAAAAGAGCTCGGTGCTCTCCGCCGACCCAAGCCTCGACGCCGTATGGCGATCTCGAGCACAAGGGTAGCTTTCTCAAGCTAAGGTAAAAAAGCTCGACGTTCCCTGCCGACCCAAGCCTCGATGCCATCTAGCGATCTCGAGCACAATGGTAGCTTTCTCAAGCTAAGGAAAAAGAGCTCGGCACTCTCCGCCGACCCAAGCCTCGACGCCGTATGACGATCTCGAGCACAAGGGTAACTTCTCAAGCTATGGCAATAGAGCTTGACGCTCCCTGCCGACCCAAGCCTCGACACCGTATGGCGATCTCGAGCACAAGGGTAGCTTTCTCAAGCTAAGGCAAAAGAACTCGACGCTCCCTGCCGACCCAAGCCTCGACACCATCTGGCAATCCCGAGAACAATGGTAGCTTTCTCAAGCTAAGGCAAAAGAGCTCGGCACTCTCTGCCGATCCAAGCCTTGACGCCGTATGACGATCTCGAGCACAAGGGTAGCTTTCTCAAGCTATGCCAATAGAGCCCATCGCTCTCTGCCGACCCCCAAGCCTCGATGTCGTATGGCAAACTCGAGCACAAGGGTAGCTTTCTCAAGCTAAGGCAGAAGAGCTCAATGCTCCACGCCGACCCAAGCCTCGATGCCGTCTGGCGATCTCGAGCACAAGGGTAGGTTTCTCAAGCTAAGGCAAAAGAGCTCGGTGCTCTCCGCCGACCCAAGCCTCGACGCCGTATGGCAATCTCAAGCACAAGGGTAGCTTTCTCAAGCTAAGGCAATGGGGCCCAACGCTCTCTGCCGACCCCCAAGCCTCGATGCCATATGGCGATCTCGAGCACAAGGGTAGCTTTAGCTAAGGCAAAAGAGCACGACGCTCACCGCCGACCCAAGCCTCGTTGCTGTATGGCGATCTCGAGCACATGGGTAGCTTTCTCAAGCTAAGGCAAAAGAGCTCGACGCTCCCTGCCGACCCAAGCTTCGACGCCGTCTAGCAATTTGAGCACAAGGGTAGCTTTCTCAAGCTAAGGCAAAAGAGCTCGGTGCTATCCCCCGACCCAAGCCTCGATGCCGTATAGCAATCTTGAGCACAAGGGTAGCTTTCTCAAGCTATGGCAATAGAGCCCAGCGCTCTCCGCCGACCCCCAAGCCTCGACGCCGTATGGCAATCTTGAGCACAAGGATAGCTTTCTCAAGCTAAGACAAAAGAGCTCGCGCTCCCTGCCGACCCAAGCCTCAATGCCGTCTGGCGATCTTGAGCACAAGGGTACCTTTTTCAGGCTAAGGCAAAAGAGCTCGACGCTCTCCACCGACCCAAGCCTCGCCGCCGTATGGCGATCTCGAGCACAAGGATAGCTTTCTCAAGCTATGGCAATAGAGCCCATCGCTCTCCGCCGATCCCCAAGCCTCGACACCGTACGGTGATCTCAAGCACAAGGGTATTCTTTCTCAAGCAATGAGGGATCCGTGCTCTCCTCCGACCCCCGAACCCCGACTTCCAGTCAGGACATCAGCTAACCACCCTACTCGAAATTTTTTTATTAAAGTTTTAGGATGCTCACCCCCAGGCAAAACGCCCTGGGCCCCGGATCTTTGGTCGGCCCACCTCTCACCGCCAACAACCCAGGGTTCACGACCCTTAGAGCCGAAACCCCGAATTGTTCGAGGGTAGAAGGCGAGCCACCAACCGTGGACCCTCGCCCAAAAGAGCTCGGTCGGCACACCTCCCACACTCTAGCAAGTTTGGGCAAATCTCCGAGGTCTAGAACCTTGATCTACCCAAAAATGCTCGAGTATGGAAGGGGAGCCACCGACCCTAGACCCTCCGAGCACCTAGATCTTTGGTCGACACACCTCCCACACTCTAGCAAGTTTTGGCAGATCCCCGAGGTCTAGGACCTTGATCTACCAAAAAATGCTAGAGTATGGTAGCGGAGCCACCGATCCGGGACACGCGACCAAAAAATTCCGAGGTAAGCGCCGGCCTACGGTAAGCACCCAAAATTTTTCTTTGATGAATTTCTGATGAGGGGGTGGGGGTTTTATAGCCCCCCTGAGTAGCCATTTAATGACATCGAAAGGTGAAAGGGCAAAAGTCCAAGCGTCCTGCATTAAATAGCGTGGGAAGGCGAAACCTCGCCCCATTAATGACGTTGGAAGGTGAAACGCCACCACGTACTGATGAGACCTTGGGACTCCTCTCTCTCGCCGTCCCCATGCTCGGAGACGACCACCGCCTCCGCCAGAGAGGCCATTCCCCGGAGTCGGCCAAATCCACTACAAGCTCCTAGCTTTCTGCTCGACTCCGATGCCAAACAGACGCCCTAAATCCTAATCTTCAACACGTCATCAACAATAAGTTAAGGAGGGTCGGAAAGTATGTTCTTTATTATGATGCCCCGGGGGGCACAATATAGAAAGGTTTATTCTTTATTACAATGAAAGCCTCATCCTAAACTATCATCAGCTCCCCTCCAGACTCGGACGGGTCATCTCGACCCCCGCCAAATGACTATGTTCCGCAGCATGCCTTGTCGAGCCTGTGGGATTGGCCACCGAGGACACACCGGCCACGGAACTCTGAGCATCCCCCGGCCTCACATACTCCAACCACAGAATCGGGGACGGTTCGCGCCTCGAATTAGCCCCGATCGCCGAAGGGACCGACCTCCCCAACAACGTTTTGTAATGCTGAATCTCGATCTCTTTCTCCACAATGACTTTGCGGAGGAACGACTCCAATATAGGCCTCTGCACTGAAGCACTCAACATGGAAAATCCGAGGCTCGTACCCCCGAGGTCTCGGTCGGCCATCGCCTTCTTCAACTGAGCCGACTCCGCGCTCAGCTCCTTCAACTTATTCCGGAAATAGTGGAAAGCGGCGTCGTGATCGCGAGCTTCCCTTCGATACCGATTGAAAGTAGACTCCAATACCTTGACCTTACTCCAAAGCTGCGTCACCTCGGCCCGGTGAGGATCAACCTCGACAAGAATAGCCAACATCTGATAGGAGCAAAATAAATCGAAAAATTGCACAAGTATAGAAGGTTCGGACCAACTCCGACAGCCGACCCAAAAGCGAGACAAAAGTGAAGATTAAAACAGTTGGTCCACCAAAAATTCTTTGTTATAAATTATCAAATGCTTGTACAAAATATTGCAGCGACCAGTCCGCGGTCAGCAAAATACATTCAAAAAGACAAAAAAGAAAAGAAAAACATCTACGACTACGAGCCCACCTCTCCATTGGCTCCGGTGATAGCCGTGGGGTCGACCACCGGGTCGGCATTCGCTCCTCCGACTCTGCCATCCCCTTCGCCCTGCACATCGCCCCCGGGGGTCTTCAGCGGCCTCTCGATCTCCATGTCGTAGTCGAAGTACGACAGGTCCAAGGTCGAGTAGAAGTGCCGCACACAGTCCATCGCCTTGGCATATACTTCATTCTGCACCCCGATGACCATGTCCTGGGCCTTCAAGATCAGCGCTCCCTTCTCAGCCTCGAACGCCTTCTTCAGAGCCACCTCCCTCTTCACCCTGTCATCGACCATCGAGGCCAGGTTGGCTTTTAGATCCTGCTCCCATTTCATCAAGGCTTCTAGGTTGATCTTCAGATCGACCATGTCCCGTTTGAAGCGGTTGTCCTGGCTCTGCTCGTACTTTAGCTCCATCTCGTGTAGCCACCTCACCTGGTTCTCGGACATGCAAGCCTATAGCCGAGGTTAAAGCACTTGGGTGAAAATAAAGATATGAGAAACCAATACAAGAAAAATAAGACCGAAGGCCTCGGAAACTACCTGCACGCTGGCCTGAGCCCACCTCATGTAGGCCGACTCGAAGGTGTCGGCCCCCATACTCTGTCGATCCTGGGGCGTGGCCATATTGTCCACGAACTCCACGGAGACGAGGCCCTTGGTTAGGGAGTCCCCCTGGTAGATGGCCTAGTCCGGAGCCCACGGCCGTAGTCCCTCCTCCCCGACCATAGCTTCCGCATCGGCACGAAGAGGAGGGAGGCAAATCTACGAGACCTCAGTTGCCTTTGAAGCCCCTTGACCGGCACGAGGGCGACCTCCCTTGACTGACTCGTCTTCTGCTTCTTCGACTTCGGCTCGGACAGAGCCTCCGAGGCCGTTCGGGAGGGAGCCGTCGCTTGCTTCCCCTTTTCGGACTGCTCCGTCTTCTCCTTCTTCATCGCAATCCTCCTCACCTTAATCGCCTCGGGGTCCATCTCTACAAAAAAACCCATTAACAAACGATGAGCACAAAAGAGAAGTACGGAAATAAAAATGAATGAAAAACATACGAGGAGGGGCGGGGCTTAATCTGGCTAGGATCATGTGACTCTCCGTCACTTTTGGCCAACTTATACTGTGGCTCTTCCAGAGGCGATCCACGAAAGCCCATTCCTCGACCGAGAGATCACCCTTCTTCGGTCCCTTGAAGTTCGGCTTGTAAAAATTCCATCTCGTCGGAATATCCCACTGCTCCTCGTTCCGAATGACGAAATATTTTCTTTTCCACTCCTTTATTGAGTCAGGGTGTCTGTGCATGACCTTGCACCCGCTCCATGGCAATACGTAGTAGATCCCCTTGAACTCGCCGGACGAGCTGACCCCCAACATGGCTCGGAAGATACTCAACCTCAGCAGTACCTTCCTTTCCGTACAGAACAATACGAAGCTGACCATCTGCTTCCAGGAGTTCAGCCCAAACTGCATCGGACACAGCGAAGACAAGTTGAGAATCTCCCGGATGAAGGGGTGGATGGGCAGCCTCAGACCCGAGGAGAATGCATCTACGGGGAAGATACAGTACCACGGTGCCAATGGGTCGGTCGGTCAAAGACCAGCACTCGAGACCATCAGCTCATACTCATTGCCGATGAAGTAGCTCGAGTGGATGACCGAGAGATCCTTCCCCTTCAAAATAGTGGGGGTACTGTCCATCTTGATCTTCACCCGGCTCGGCGACGAGGGCTACACCCCATAGAGAACCTTATCCCGGACATCATCCGGATAGTTCCTGCTCGACTAAGGCTGTGGCAAAAATGGGACCCCTAAGTTTCAAGGTTCAATCGTCCTATCAGGGCTGCTTGGTAGAGTCACCCTCATTCTCCTATTCCGAACCTTACGGGCCTTCTCTGGCGATGGGGTCACCAACGGATAGAGGGTGGAGGCCCTCTGGGGGGAGTCCGTCCCCCCGACCTGACCACCCTCATCCTCGTCCTCTTCATCCTCCCCTCCATCACCCTCCTTTTCATCCTCGTCCTCGGTACCCTCCTCTTTCGAACTACTACTCTCCACAACGAAAGGTTTTCGAGTCCGCAGGGGCTCTACGACTAACACCTTGTCTGCCGTATCCCACGAGGTTGAAGCTTTCGGGGCATCCGAGGAGGTGGTCGAATCCGACAGTCCCGTGTCAACGTAGCTATCAGAGATAGAGGTGAAGTAACCGGACTGAGCCCTAGACATGACTAAGAAAACTAACCTATGACTTGATCGGAAAAGTGACCGGAAAACTAGTCGACGGTGACGAAAAGCCCTAGTTAGTTCTAGTGAGGGAAAGCGAAAGTGAGAAATGAGAAAGGAGGGGGGGACGAGTATATATAGAGGAGTTATACTCCTAGATTTTCGTGAGAATCAGTTGTAGTAACTGCCTCGATTCTCGCGAAAATAGTTACTGTAACTCATCAATTCTCGCAAAAAATGGTTCACATAACGGCTGTTGGAATCTTCGAGTCGCTCATCCTTCCGACCCCCTACAACCACGACGGTCGATCTACATCTCGAGCACAGGGGTAGCTTCAACATGCCAAGTCACTTGGCCTCGCTCATCCTTCCGGCCCCCTACAATCTCGACGGTCGACCTACATCTCGAGCACAGGAGTAGCTTCAATAGGCCAAGTCACTTGGCCTCGCTCGTCCTTCTGACCCCCTACAGCCTCGACGGTCGACCTACATCTCGAGCACAGGGGTAACTTCAACAGGCCAAGTCACTTGGCCTCGCCCGTCCTTCCGACCCCCTACAGCCTCGACGGTCGACTTACATCTCGAGCACAAAGGTAGCTTCAACAGGACAAGTCACTTGGCCTTGCTCATCCTTACGACCCCCTACAGCCTCGACGATCGACCTACATCTCGAGCACAGGGATAGCTTCAACAGGCCAAGTCACTTGGCCTCGCTCGTCCTTCTGACCCCCTCAAGCCTCGACGGTCGACCTACATCTCGAGTACAGAGGTAGCTTCAACAGGCCCAATCACTTGGCCTCGCTCGTCCTTCCAACCCCCTACAGCCTCGATGATCGACCTACATCTCGAGCATAGGGGTAGCTTCAACAGGCCAAGTCACTTGGCCTCGCTCGTCCTTCCGATCCCCTACAGGCTCGACGGTCGACCTACATCTCTAGCACAGGGGTAGCTTCAACAGGCCAAGTCACTTAGCCTCGCCTGTCCTTCTGACCCCCTACAGCCTCGACGGTCGACCTACATCTCGAGCACAGGGGTAGCTTCAACAGGCCAAGTCACTTGGCCTCGCTCATCCTTCCGACCCCCTACAACCTCGACGGTCGACCTACATCTCGAGCACAGGGATAGCTTCAACAGGCCCAGTCACTCGGCCTCGCTCGTCCTTCCGACCCCCTACAGCCTCGACGGTCGACCTACATCTCGAGCACAGGGGTAGCTTCAACAGGCCAAGTCACTTGGCCTCGCTCGTCCTTCCGACCCCCTACAGCCTCGACGGTCGACCTACATCTCGAGCACAGGGGTAGCTTCAACAGGCCAGGTTACTTGGCCTCGCTCGTCCTTCCGACCCCCTACAGCCTCGACGGTCGACCTACATCTCGAGCATAGGGGTAGCTTCAACAGGCCAAGTCACTTGGCCTCGCTCGTCCTTCCGACCGCCTACAGCCTCGACGGTCGACCTACATCTCAAACACATGGATAGCTCCAACAGGCTCAGTCACTTGGCCTCGCTCGTCCTTCTAATCCCCTACAGCCTCGATGGCCTGGGCCGAACTCCGTCCATCTTGTTCGAAAGGGAATCGCCACGACCTACTCGATGACCGACCCCCATGCTCGGCCACCAATACACTCGCGCTCGGTCACGGGGGCCCCTAGAACCAGCTCGGCGCCGACTCCAGCCGATCCTAGTTACAGAAACTCTCTTCCCACTCTCCGTCATAAGACTCAACTACTCCTCCACCACCAGCCATGCACCGTCCCGCAGGTGTGGGGGGCTTGTGATATGGGATAAATTATGCAGCATCAACCAGAGCCCTCTGATCTCCTCTGGATCCTCCCTCCTGTGATCATCAGGCCAGCTACAGTCTAATGGGCCTCAGTCAGCTCAGGCCCATGGGCAAACAGGTCCGACCCGGCCCGCCAGGACTCCAGACCCATTACCCCTGCCTATAAATACTCCACCCCCTCCTCACTGTGAAAGGTAATCAAAACTCTCCCCATCTGAACCCTAGCTGCCCAGTCTCTTTTCCAGTGACTGACTAGTTCGTGGAGGGCCTATCGCCGGGACTTCTCCCGGTGTTCTTAGGCCGTGTGCAGGTACAGAAGGCCCAGCCGAACCAAGCTCCTGGATCCGAGCCGAGCATCGGTCCTCTCTTCCGAGCCCCTCTATGGTCCTGCTCCCGAGCCGCTCCCGCTACCCGGGGTCGAACCGATGCCAGTACTGCGTAGGTACTTCCACCATACAAATTGAGAGAACGCACACCTGTTGCCCTCACACCCCAAAAATAAACCGCATCAATTGCATTTGGGAGATTGTAACCCACTTGGCACTGTACATCACATGTATCATAATTATCCTGAATTTACTTTTGAATAATTTTATTTTGCTTTTTATTCCCCTTGCTCTACACGTTTGAAATATAACCATAACAAATACAGGTTCCAATACCGTTAAACCAAAACAACAAAGCCCATTAATATATAACAACCCCCCATAAAAACATAATCCCTAAAACCCCAAATTCCCGTCGTCTTCTCAACTCCTCCCTCACGAGCGTTGCACATGCTCCTTGCCTCTCTCTCTCTCTCTCTCTAGAAGCCGGAGGATGTCTATGTCGATGTTGTCAGTTTTTTGCTACCCAACGTTACCATTCCAAAAAATACTGAATAAATATTCCCACGTGATATGCACGTGACAATTGGTTGAGCGTTTCGCCATTGGTTTTTGTTTTGTTTTGTGAGGATTAGCAATTTAACATTACTCAATCCAAATTAGTTCGGAAAACCTTGCTGTTACATATTGCAGTTTAACATTACTCAACTACTTGAAAAAACCCTCAATCAAAATAAGTACATGAAACAATACAGTTGACTAAAGGTTTCATCTTATAGAAACATAGTATACTTTCTTAAAAGAAGACATTGTAATGAACAACAGTATATTTCAGTGGGGGTATTTTCAAAACGGTTCTTTTCAGTTGCGTTTTATAACCGGAATTTTCTGAATTATTTTAGGTGTCTCATACAGCACATTCCTCCACCTCGACGGCTTCACATCTTCTCGGATACTGTTATCAGCAATAGCTCTACTCCGAATTTCCCCAAGTTGCTGTCGTGTTGACTTGCCAAACTCTGCAATCACTAGCGGTTTCTTCAGAATTGCATTAGCACATTGGATGCGTGATGTAATCCAGCTTCGGAGAAAGGATAGTTTAGCCTCATTATCTGTGGAAGCATATCTGTATCGGTGGAAGCATATCAATTTGAGTTGTTCATTATGCAAAATGTGTACTTCATGAAAGGAAATGGAATAAAAAAGGAGAAATTATGAGCAATTCTTGCTTCTTGCTGTATGTACTGAAATGATACCCTCCTAAAGATTGAATGAAGAACTAGAAAAAGAAAAAATTTTTTTTCTCTAATTCGTTCTTGTTTCAATTCTTATTGTATGAAGTGGTTGTATGAATTTCTTATTATATGCAAAAGCGTATAAAAGTAATTTTATTATAAAATCCATTCCCTCCCCTTGTCAACCAAACAAGAAAATTATTATTTTCCCTCCCCTCCCCTCCTTTGAACCAAACAGAGTTTTCATTAAATCCCTCCCTTCCCTTTCCCTCCCCTTCCCTCCCCTCCCCTCCCCTCCTTTGAACCAAACAGACCCTAAAGCTTTGATAGTGACCAGAGAGTATTATTGGTTGGAAATGAGGTTAAAATGAGGTTAAACATAGTAGAGGGGTTTTCGGAGCATCTCAAATGAAGGCTAATTACCAACTTCTACTTTTCAATCACCAATGTTTTGTAGCAAAAAGTCAAATTAGTAAATAGGATTTTAAAATGTGAATTTGTTTGTATGGAGGTATTTAAATCGTAAGAATGAGTAAAACGTTTGGCCATATTAAGGAAAATTAGCCTAAGGAAGAGAAGAAAATAGTGTTTTGATGAGTGCCTAAAATCTCTCATATAAAATTTCAATACTTAGGGGTATTTGGGATACGGATTGAAAAATTCTCAGGAAATAGTGGATTCCCAGGAATATGAGGGTGGGAATGAAGATTTCCGAAAATGTTGCAATACTGTGTTTAGTATACGACATTACATGCCTGGAAATACTTTATTACCGTGTTTGGTATAGAACAATTCATTCCCATCAATCCATCTCTATAGTAGACATTACCGAAAATACCCTTTTGGCTTTATTTAAAAATAAATAAATATAAAAGTTATCAAATTTAGCAATTGATGTATATGCATGCATGTGCAAAAGCAATACTGATATATATCTTATAAAACTTTAGTAAATTAACAAATAGATTACTAAAAAAAATTACACTATGATTCAAATATATTTCAACCAGTTAGATGAAGAACATAACAAAAAGGAAAAATGAAATGTGTTTATTAACACGAGACATAGGTACTTAAATATATACAAATGAAACAATAAAGTTCATAGAAGCAAATTTCAACTCCACATATTTCAACAAGTTTTAAATAAAAAATAATGTAAAATAATTGAACTTAGAATATGCTAGGCAGTTGGACATTTGCACCCACATGCCAAATAAATAAATAATATAGATTCATAAAGAAACCCAACACCTAAGATCTAAAAACAGCACGTGCAAAAAAAATTTGGGAAAAGACTTTAAATTTCACTTGTTGCCAATGCAAAACTTTTTTATTTGTTCACTTACACAGAATATTCTAAGCAAATAAAATATTTACAGAGATGATAATGTCCCGTGGCTACTTATGTACACCAATTTGATTTCTCTACACAAACTCTCAAACTCGCAGAATGGAACAAAGCCCTTGATCTCTTTACACTCTACACAATATTTGGTTGGGATCCTTGGCCTACAGAAACACCCAGTTTTTCTAAATCATCCATGTCCTGAACAACATGAGAGCTCAGACACGATGAAGATGTCGTCGGCATCCTCTGTATTTTGACTTTGTGGATCTTCTTCTTGTTCCTGAGACGAAAGATTATGAAGACCACGGAAATAACTTTTCCAAATCTCGTTCTCTTTCTTCTGATGTCCTCCCCCAGTCTTGAAGTGTTTCTTTAATGTGGTCAGCAAATATTGCTTGCTTGTAGGAGTCACCCATCTGTAGTTTGATAAATAAATGAAACTCGGGACTAAAAACAAAAGGGAGTTTACGCTTTTTCTTTGACTGGTGTTTGTCGAGGACAGGGAAGAGGTCGCCGAAAACGGCCAGAGGAAGGTGGGGAAGACAGATGAACAGTGGGTCTTAGGATTTGGGCAGGATTCAGATGGGAACAAGAGTGGGTTATATGATAAGCCAGAAATCTGGAGGATATTTTGGGTATGCAATAATCTCACTCATTTTTTATGTGGAGGAATCCACAAATCCCACTCTTTTCAAGGGGAATGTTTATCCTTCCAAACTAATTATTTTGATAACCCTGGGAATTTTAAGATTATTTACACAACTATACCAATGTCTTACCAAACCAGGTAATCAAGAGGGTAATCCTAGATTCCCTTATACATTACCGCGTACCAAATGCCCCCTTAGTTTAAACATAATGAATAACTGAAGGAATAACTTGGCCCCATTTGTAGGGCCTTGATATGGCTAAAAATGGGATTAAATCGGTACCGTTCAAATCGGACACGAATCTTAAAGCTCAGGGGTAAAATGGTAATTTCACCTACAAACAGATCTGAAATCGGGTCCCAACCTGTTACAAACCAGTTCAAAAGGATAAAGAAGAATTCAGATTCATAATTATCCCTAAGAGGTGGTCTTAACCGTTTCTATCCATTCACACTGGGAAGTAGAGATATGTTCTTATCTCGAAACGGATCCCTAAGGCAACTATAAAAACCCCTTTTCCACCACCATAAGAAGGAAATCAATACTTTTCCAATTAAAGCTCTTTTATAATCATTCAGATTACTGACAAGAGCATCGGGGGATGCGTCGCCGGGATCCATTCCAGTGTTTCGCACTTTTTACAGGTCAACGGCAGCGGCAAGAAACCAGCCAACACATTGGTGAAGGTCAACAGGTTTGCTTTATTGTTTTCTCCAAGAATCCACAAATTCATCTGTTTGCTCCTACACCAAAATCAGCAGTAATAGATTGGCGCCGTCTGTGGGAACCCAAAAAGCAACCCCACCTAACTTTATCAGCGAGACTAGTTTCAAGCCATGTATCCAAAAGAGAAGGGGAAGGCAGCGGTCTCCAGCCGAAGAGCCACTTCTCTTCCTCCTCCCCCTCCTCGCACTCAAGGTGCTCCTCCTCAACAGGCCCCTCCAGGGTCTCGGGGGGCTCCCGTCGGAGTCGTCTGAAGCAACATCCTTCTCATGACCATGTCGCGGTTTTCAATCCTTCAATTGAATCTATGGCTTCTCAAAGCTCTCTCGAGCGGGATCTTCGTCAAGTGATTGCCAACCACCAAAAGGGGGTCGACCTCCGAACTCGGCTGAATGGATGGCGAGCCCTTGGGGGAGTCCATCAACTTGAGCGCCCAGGAGCCTCAAGAGTCCGGACCTCCTGCCGACCGAGGACCAGAAGATCCCCTCCCCCGAGGAGGCGAAGAGAGTCCCCTCAGCGTCATCGGCAGAGAACTCATTCTCCAGTAAGCCGAGCCACACATAGGGACTGCCAAGCTAGAGAGGCACTAGTTACAAGGGTGGAGCTCCAAGATTTTTAAGAGGCCGTTCTGTGGGCCCTCAACGCCGCTCCCAACCACGAGCAACGAGCACCTAGTCCTGAACCTGCCCCAAGCCACCTTCACACTCCCAGTCCTCATCCATCTCCAAGCTACCATCGCCACAGCCCCAGTCCACCCTCGTACGAAGATGAGTCCTGGGCCTCGGCAAGATATGATCGAAGATAAGACTCAGTCTACCGCCGTCTCCACGAGATGGAGAGGCGTCTCGGCCGAATTGACAGGGAAGAAGAGCAACGGGCAATAAACCTCCGTCCGAGCAAGCCTCCATTCTCCCGCACCATCATGGAGGCCCCCGTCCCAGAAAACTTCAAGCTGCCTCACTTCGAGTCGTATACCAGGGAGTCGGACCCCGCGGATCACATAGAGAGTTTCAAAACTCTTATGATGATCCACCATGCTTCAGACGCCCTCCTCTGCAAGATCTTCCCTGCCACGTTGAAGGGGCCTGCGAGAGAATGGTACTCTCGACTTGCCCCGGTCTCCATCTTCTCATTCGATCAGTTCGAAGGACTCTTCCTTACTCCTTTCGTGAGTAGCTGCCAGGCCAAGAAAACAAGTGTATCTCTGGTGACCCTCAACCAAAGAAAGGGTGAATGCCTAAGGGATTACGTTTGATGCTTCACCACCGAAGCCCGGTCCATTCCCTCCCTCAACCAATCAGTAGCTTCTACCGCATTCGAGCACAACGTCACTAACGCCGACCTCAGGGTGTCCCTTGCCAAGAAGCCCCCTCGAAACTTCTCAGAACTCCTTCTTAGGAGTGAGAAGTACTTCGAGTGGAAGAGGCTCTAACCCCCCTACTCTTGAGGAATCATCTTCCAGGAACAAACGGAAGAATACGAACAAAGAAGGGTCCCAAAAATCCCATAGGGATGGCAATGGCCAATGCCGCCCGGCTCCTCGTTTTGAGAAGTTCACCCCACTCATTGCTAATATATCAGAAGTTCTTATGGAGGTGGACAAGGAAGGGCTACTCTGCACTTCCCTAAAATGAATACCACTGGCAAGAAGAGCAACAGGAATAAGTGGTGCCGCTTTCATTGGGACCACGGCCACGACACGGATGATTGTCGGGCTCTCATGGAGGATATCGAAGAACTCATACAACGGGGACACCTGAACAAGTTCGTCCAAAAAAGATGGGGCCGAACTTCCACCCTGAGGAGCCTACAAGCGAAGAGAAAGGTCCGCCGAGTTCCAAGATTCCGAACCTGGGGCTGTCCTTCACCTCATCCAAGGAGGTCTAATGGGGGGAGAACCAAACTCCTCCCAAGAGGCCTTCACCTTCTCGTAGAAGTAGGATCTCGGTTTTCAATAAGGTTGATGCTTGTAACACGGCCAAGAAGCATGTAATAATGGCTCGCCCTATTGAAATGGCCACTTAGTTTATCTCAATAAAACTTAGCATTTTTTCATTGAAAATTATTGCTCTTGCTTCATCTCTATCTCTCCGAGTCACATCTACGACTCGTTAAATGGTGAGTTCAGAGTCCAGCTTCTCCTACATGGCTGCTCCCACAACTTACTAAGCTCAAAAAACAAGTCGGAGTCCAAAACTTGGCTCGATTCGTCTTCAACTACTCACTTACAAGCGAGTAAGAAGTGGTTTGCCATTCGGAATTGCTCCCACAATTGTTGAGTCTCACTTAAACAACATGTTCGGAGCTCAACTCTCCCCTAGAGTTGCTCCTCAAACTTGTCTCCCAAATGGCTCTCTCCTAAAGCCAAGCCCTTCGTCCCACTCGCCTCCAGAGTGGGCCTCTTCTAAGCGAGTTCGGAGCTCAAAACTCTCCCCTAGAGTTGCTCCTCAAACTCGTCTCCCAAATGACTCTCTCCTAGAGCCAAGCTCTTCGCTCCGCTCACCTCTAAAGTGGACCTCTTCTCAACAAGTTCGGAGCTCAACTCTTCCCTAGAGTTGCTCCTCAAACTTGTCTCCCAAATGGCTCTCCTAGAGCCAAGCTCTTCGCTCCGCTCGCCTCCAAAGCGGACCTCTTCTCAACGAGTTCGGAGCACAACTCTTTTCTAGAGTTGCTCCTCAAACTTGCCTCCCAAATGGCTCTCTCCTAGAGACAAGCTCTTCGCTCGCTCGCCTCTAAAGTGAACCTCTTCTCAACAAGTTCGGAGCTCAACTCTCCTCTAGAGTTGCTCCTCAAACTTGTCTCCCAAATGGCTCTCTCCTAGAGCCAAACTCTTCTCTCCGCTCGCCTCCAAAGCGGATCTCTTCTCAACGGGTTCAGAGCACAACTCTGTCCTAGAGTTGCTCCTCAAACTTGTCTCCTAAATGGCTTTCTCCTAGAGCTAAGCTCTTCACTCCGCTCGCCTCCAAAGCGGACCTCTACTCAACGAGTTCGGAGCACAACTCTCTCCTAGAGTTGCTCCTCAAACTTGTCTCCCAAATGGCTCTCTCCTAGAGCCAAGCCCTTCGTCCCACTCGTCTCCCGAGTGGACCTCTTCTCAACGAGTTCGGAGCACAAATCTCTCCTAGAGTTGCTCCTCAAACTTGTCTCCCAAATGGCTCTCTCCTAGAGCCAAGCTCTTCGCTCTACTCGCCTCCCGAGTGAGCCTCTTCTAAGCGAGTCCGGAGCTCAAAACTCTCCCCTAGAGTTGCTCCTCAAACTCGTCTCCCAAATGGCTCTCTCTTAGAGCCAAGCTCTTCGTCCCACTCGCCTCCCGAGTGGGCCTCTTCGAAGCGTGTTCGGAGCTCAAAACTCTCCCCTAAAGTTGCTCCTTAAACTCGTCTCCCAAATGGCTCTCTCCTAGAGCCAAGCTCTTCACTCCGCTCGCCTCCAAAGCGGACCTCTTCTCAACGAGTTCGGAGCACAACTCTCTCCTAGAGTTGCTCCTTAAACTTGTCTCCCAAATGGCTCTCTCCTAGAGCCAAGCCCTTCGTCCCACTCGCCTCCCGAGTGGGCTTCTTCTAAGCGAGTTCGGAGCTTAAAACTCTCCCCTAGAGTTGCTCCTTGCACTCACCTCCAAGAATGGATCTTCCCACGGCTCTTACGAGGATCTTCCTAGCCCATCTTCTTCGCACATAGGAGTGGAGCTCCTCTTCGAAGATTCCGAAGATCAAAACACTCCTCAACTTCATGAAGACAAGGATATTGTAGGGCCATTTTGACCATGAAGAAGGGTGATTCTTCAACCCACTCCTAAAGAGAAGTTGTAGATCTTTGAGTTAGCTTCGAAACGATGGGTCGCACGCCCCGATCGGACCTCCGTAGCACCAGGAAAGTGGATCACAACACAGCTGCACCGAGCTACCGAGCTCCCCATTCGGAGAAAGACGCCCCCGAGCTACCGGGGCACCGACCTCCGTATTGGGGAAAAAACACCTCCGGGCTCCTTGGACCGTCAGATCATGCAGATGTTCGCGCCAACGGCTGATGGATGGCTCAGATTTCGCCACGTCCACAAAACGAAAAAATCACGCTTTCTCGTGATCCACGCCTTCGTGCCTCGTGATTCGCGCCATGATCGTGATCAACCGTCCAGATGGAGCCACGTAGCTCGGATGTGAAATCCGAGCTACTGAGCTACTGAACTGCAAAATGGCAAAAATTTTACCTCAAAATCTGTGCTCGGATTCACTTAACAACAGTCACCAAAACAAAAAGAAAAGAATGGCAAAAGGGTTAACAGGTTGGGTTCGGACCCGTTAGAGACCCGAACCCTAACCTTCTTCTCCCTCAAATTTCCTGCCAAAACCCAATAGGAGCTTCATCAACCTTCGAGCTCCACCTCTTCTCTCCACCAAAATCCCACAGCATCGAGCTCCCCTTCACTGTCTCCGAGCTCCACCATCGTCAGCTCCTTCGCCGACTCACCACCTCCATCGATGTGCTCCTCTTCGCCAAGGTTCGAAACTCCAACCTCCTTTACGAGCTCTCGTCAGTGAGCCCCCCTCGCCTTCCTCCCTCAACGCCGAGCTCCAACCTGGTGTCGAGCCTCGCTGAGCTCTTTATTGAGCTCCAACGTCGAACTCACACATCGAGCATTTCTGCCAAACTCATCTCCACCGACTTCGAGCTCCACCCTGGTCGAACTCCGCAGAGCTCTCCTCCCCTTATTGTGCTCGACCTTGCCTACATTTTGTCGAGCTCTAGCATCGAGCTCCCATTCTCCGACGTCGAGCTCCACCATGCCATCGCCGAACCCATTTGAAGCGACCTCAACTCCCAACTCCACCCAATTCCGAGCTTCAACTGCCTCGTTGAGCCCCGAGCTCGAGCTTGAGCTCCCTCGCGCGAGCTCCAAGAGCTCTCCTCTCCACTGATGTCGAAGTTGAAGAAGGTCGGAGATGAGGAAAACAATGGAAGGCGGAAGCGGGAAGAGGTCGAAAGCAAGGTCGAGGGCAAGGTCGAAGACGACCCAGGAAAAAAAAAAGGTGCCACATGGCGATCAACGCCAACGTTGGCCGTGCCACATGGCGAAACCTGGTGGGTTGCGCCGCCTGCCGAGCTACCGAGGTTCCGAGCTCGTAATTGGAGAAAAAATGCTACCGAGCCACACGAGCCATCAGATCATCTCAAAATTTGTGACACGACCTAATCAACGTACAGATTAGCACCACATGTCCAGCAAAAAGCTCCGCTTTGTTATGCGCGCCATCTGATCATGATCGACGTCCAGAAATGTGCCACGTGGCTCCGCTTTGTGATGCACGCCATCTGATCATGATCGACATCCAGAAATGCACCACGTGTCCAGGTAATATTTTATTTATTTATTTATTTATTTATTTGAATTAATTATTTAAAAAATCAAAAAATTAATTAAAAATTGAAAAATTAATTAAAAAATTCTAAAAGTAATTATTAATTCTGAAAATTATTTTAAAATTCTGAAAATAATAATGATTAAATTAGAATAATTAATTAAAAATTTTGATAATTAATTATTTAATTCGGAAAATGAACAAAAAATTCAAAAAAATGAGGAAAAATTCAGAAAAAAATCTGGAAAAACCACAAAAAATCCAGAAAATTCTGAAGATATTTTTGGGTATTTTACAAGCTCAAAATAATATCATTACACCCCGAGCAAGATCAGAACTCCCTTAAGAACTCCGATAAAATCCCGTACGCCATTAGACGAACGAAACTACTCCTTAAAGACTGTAGAACTCAGTCTCCAGGAGTGGGGGGCTCGTGATATGGCTAAAAATGGGATTAAATAGGGACCGTTCGAATCGGGCACGAATCTTAAAGCTCAGGGGTAAAACGGTAATTTCACCTACAAATGGATCTGAAATGGGGGCTGGGTCTTTCTCCAAAGCCCAATAACACATAAATGGATCTGTCTTACTGGGTACGGATCACAACCCGTTACAAACCAGTTCAGAAGGATAAAGAAGAATTCAAATTCATAATTATCCCTAAGAGGTGGTCTTAACTGCTTCTTTCCATTCACACCGAGAAATAGAGATATGTTATTATCTCGAAACGGATCCCTAAGGCAACTATAAAAACCCCTCTCCCACCACCATAAGAAGGAAATCAATACTTTTCCAATTAAAGCTCTTTTATAATCATTCATATTACTAACAAGAGCGTCGAAGGGTGCGTCGCCAGGATCCATCCCGGTGTTTTGCACTTTTTGCAGGTCAACGGCAGCGGCAAGAAACCAGTCAAAATATGGGTGAAGGTCAACAGGTTTGCTTTATTGTTTTCCTCTAAGAATCCACAGATTCATCTGTTTGCTCCCACACCAAAATCAGCAGCAACATGCCTGATGCCTTTTTAGTTAGGTTCTCTAGGATTGATCTATCACCCAATTTTAAGGACCTAATTATTACTGCGTGCTAGGGAGTTGTGTACTTGCATTATAGTTCTTTTGGTGTGCATCAATTTTCTTTCCGGATCCCTTGAAGGGTGGGTAAGTGTCCAATTCTTTGAAAATAGAAATAACCCCAACCATCTCTAAGAGGAAGGCTAAATCTGATCACAATGACATTTGAATTCATCACATATAACAATGTTATCTACATGGTAAAAAATACATTTGTAAATTCAAGCGTACATGTTGTTGCTGCTTTTTTCTGGTATGGGAGCAATCAGATGATGAGTTCTTTTTTAGGTGGAAAGCAATGATCTAGAACATCGATCAAGATCTGAATCTGGATGGTTGAAAGCTCCTTGATCTGGATCTGAATGGCTAAGAACGTCTAGATCTGGATCTGGACTGTTGAAAACCACCGGCGAACCTGCACAAAGACTTAACACCGGAGGTAGCTTCGGCAAAACACCCTCCAAAACTCAAGTCAGTAACTTTTTTTTTGACTAGTAACTCAAGTCAGTAACATAGAAATGAGATTAGGGTTTTGGTGGAAAAAATATTGATTACATTTGAGTGACAGAGAGGGAAGAGTATTTGTAGGCTAGGAATCAGTTGTAGAAGATGTATGTAAAAATATATCTTTTAAGATTTGATTAAAGATTCCCATGGTGAAGATAGAGAATCGGCTAATAATCATATTTTAAATAGGGAATTTGACTGACAACCCTAATTAGTTGGAAATCCTTCTTACTTGGGCTATAAATTAGCCATAATTGTGGACCTGGTTAATCTAATGGGCCTAGAGGAGGCCCATGTTCTTCTTGTCCTGTAGTTGCTATAAAATTACCGTGCTGTCCTTAAGAAGCTTTAATATGTGTGTCAATATCTAGCGGCTCCGATTTTATCCATATCATAAGTCCTCCACTTTTGAAGGTTGGGTATCGCAACCTTCGAGGAGTGGTCTGCTCTGTTTTGGAAAATCAAGATTGCATGTAGGATCTTTGGGGATGTCATGGGTCTTGTTCGAAGCTTCTCAGGGTAGTAGAAATTTTGTAGAACTTCTAATAAAAATTTCCTGGTTTTTTTTGAATTTTTAATTATTTTTTTCTTCCAATTTTTAATTATTTTTCAAAATTTTTAATTAGTTTTCATGAATTTATAACATTAATTGTATTTTTAATGAAAAATAAAAAGAAGGGCAAAAATTGAACCAATCAGACAGTTGGACAGGTTGTCGTGAAAGTTGAGACGATAGGACAACCCAGAAGCGTCAAAAGTGCTAATCTACTCAGACTGAAAGTTGTTTGTCATTTTGCGTGCCGAGGATCTCGCTAGCGTCATCTTTTGTCGTCTAGTGCATCGAGGAGGTGCGCACGAAGATTGAAGCAATTGGTCGACACGAATCACAAGGCAAACAGATGGTTGAGAAGCATCGAAAGCACTGAGCTCTTTGGACTGAAAGTTTTTTTTTCATTTTACCTGCCGAGGAGCTCACTGACGTCAAATTTTGTAGTCTAGAGCACCGATGAGGTGATCGTGAAAATTGTAGCAGATTGGACGACTCAGATTGGTCGATGTGATTCACGAGGCGATCAATTGGTTGAGAAGCATCAAATGCACTAAGCTCCTTAAAGTCGTTTTTCGTGTTGAGAAGCGTCAAAAGTGCTGAGCTTCATGGACTGAAATTTGTTTGTCGTTTTGCGTACCGAGAAGCTCGCTGATGTGAGCTTTTGTCATCTAGTGCACCGACGAGGTGGGCACGAAGATTGAAGCAAATCGGTCGATGCAAATCACGGGACGATCGGATGGTCGAGAAGCATCAAAAGCAATGTGCTCCTCTGAATGACAGGTGTTTGTCATTTTTTGCACCGAAGAGCTCGCTAGCATCAGATTTTTTGTCTAGCACGCAGAGGATGTGGGCGCAAAGATTGAAGCAGATCAGACCAATCAAATCGGTCAATGCGAATCATGAGGCAATTTGACAGTCGAGAAGAGGCAAAAGCGTTAAGCTCCTCGATCTGAAAGTTGTTTGTCATTTTGCATGCCGAGGATCTCACTGATGTCTTGTGTTCCCGAACCGTCGTTTCCGTCTGTTAGATTGACCGAGACATGAACAAATAAGATTTTGCCATGTTATCTATGGTAGTTATGCGGTTTGGATCGCTTGGATTGCGCCATGTGGCCACACGGTTTGGACCTCGTGGATCGCGCCACGTGGCTAAGCAGTTTCCGACCGATGGGCTTCCTCCTCTATATATTCTCTCGTTCTCTTCAAGTTCTCCACACTTCCCTCTCCTTTTCTCTCTCTCTCTCTCTCTCTCTCTCTCTCTCTCCAGAGCTCTTTCTCTCTCTAGGATTCAATTCTAGCAATCTTTTTGGTCGATTTCCATCGTTCGATCACCGTCGTTAGCCAGATAACTTATTATAAGTCATGTCCAGGGTTTCCTTGGGTAACGATGCCTCCTCCTCGAACTATTTCATTGAAGAAGAGCCTTCTTTCCGTCCTAAGAGAAAAGAGAAAGGGAAAGAAGTAGTCGGTTCTTCGGTTATAGTTGAGGAGATCGTTATGAAGAATAGGGAGTCGATGGAAAACCACTTTGATCATGCTCTTTCCCCTCACACTCGTTTCCTCATCTGCCAATACCCCGAAGACTTGGGGGATTTTATTTGGTTCGACATGTTACATAAGGAACTAGATGACCATAATAAAACCGAGGCTGGTCTCATCTCGGCCATCATTACAAGGGAGGACCTTACGAAGATTAGAGTCGCTTTAGGGATCCCCCTCGAGTATGAGTTGCTCCTTCCTGGCCCAGGGTTAGGGCGTGCTCAGTGATATTCGAGGATTTATATATCTTCCCTTACAATGATTTCCATACTAGGTTGCATCTTCCTATGCAAACCCATTTATGAAAGAGATTCTGAACTAGTACAAACTTAGTCCAGTGCAGTACATGCCGAACATGTGGAGGCATGTGACTGGCTTCATCTTGTAATGTCAGAATGCTGGATTCGAACCTAGTTTCACTGTGTAGAGGAGACACTTCAGACTCCATCAGCAAAATAAAATGGAGAATCAGTTTTATCTTTGCCCTCACCCAGAGATGGGAGTGATTGAGAACCCCGAATTAATAAAACATCGGAAGAGTAAGTTCTTCATTATTCGTAGCTGCGAGCCATCGGGATTTCCCACAAAGTGAAGAGAGGGCATGTCCAGGAAAGTGAAAGCCAAACCAGAGGTGGGTGAGGAGGAGAAGAAGTTAAGTGACTCACTTCTTAAGTGCAGGCCATTGAGATGGATGGATATGACAGAGCAGGTCCTCTTCAGGGAGGTCTGAGCCCGATGGACCCTAGTATGATTTTAGTTCTAGCCTTTTCCTTCGTTAAATACTCGTCGCCTTTTTCCATTTTGTTTATCTTGTTCTCACATTTTCCTTTGTTTTCTTTGTAGAAGCGGTGGACATGGACTTCGACGCAATCATGGCGGACTACACCGGATGGAGCAACAAGGCACCATAAGATAAGAAATGGAAGAAGACAATGAGCAAGTTGATGTCCTCGAAGGCAACCGGAAGCTTTTTGGTCTCTACCTATTGGTGGCTCATGGGTCACCTCCGGAAGCATCGAATGGGGCATTAAGCCGCACGATGGCATCCTCGATGACTTGGCTAGTTTCCTTGGTGCTGTCATGCATCTTCTGGCCTGAGGGATCGAAACAGATTGGCAGACAAGACGATCAGCTCCTCCGTCATGGAAATTTTGAAAGCCCATATGTCGGTATGTATTGTGTTTTGTAGTGTTTCCTTGTATTCCTGCATATATTTCTAAGTCCTGAAGTTTTCTTTTCCTTGCAAAACACTCACCACTTCAGCAATCTGATCGATCAAATATATCAGATACATGCTAAAGAGAAGAATTGAAGGGCAAGGCCGACAAGGCCGATTTGGACAAGAAGATGATCACCAAGGAACTAAAAGTGGTGAAGAGCCAAAAGGAGGCTCTGTAGCACCCCGGATCCCACTACCGAAAATCCGTGACACAAACCAGAATCGTTTCCTTTGAATGAATCTCAACACAGTAATAACACATATATTTAAAAACTTTTTATTGCCAAATGAAGTTATTGCATCATTAATTAAAATCATTATCTGTTCTTGAACAAGGAATACAAATTACATTAAAGTATTACAAATACTATTTGTAACAGCTACCGTCTTCCACCTAGAACGGTAGTCAGCTGCTCTTCAGAAATGGGATCTCCATCGAGTGGTCATGCTACCTTCCTGAGATGTGCCATGTAGCTCAAATCTTTCGCTGCGCTACTCTAATATCCTTGCACTCGAATGGTAGGTAGGTATATTGCTACTCCATTTGGATGCCCTGCTTTTCTTGATTCCTCCGTACTCGCGATCCGGTATCCAGCACCTAATTGAGTGGGCACATCAGTACATATACGGACGCAATGCTGATAAGGAAATATCGATCTCCAACTAGCAGTCACAAGCAGTCTTTGAATGAAAACAGAAATGTGCATCCTTATTTCCTAGTGTCAGTGTATGACATGACCTGAAGTCTAATACATAATACAAAGTACAGAAATGGATGCACTTAATCTAATGTCAGCAAGACTCTGGATACGCATGCATCCCATACTACATACTTTCCAGATCAAGCCGTCTTCTCTAATTTCAGGGTTTCGAACCCTCGCCATGCAATGAAATCTATTGTTGTACACCTCCTGTTCCCGATAAGTACACATGATTGAGGATTTATAAAATTTCGGGGTATTCCCATTTGTCACTAATAACCATCACATCGGACATATCTCAAAAGCCGTGACGAACTTACAGATACACCGCAGCATACCCGTTGCACCGAAGATCCATGAGACCGCAGCCCCTATGGTCCGTTCATGTCCACCAACATAGAACAAGGGAAGATCCCGTTCTTATCAAGGTACCTCAGGAATTAACAGAGTGAGATACGGCTCCCACGTTCTTAACCATTGAAAGACACAGCCTGTATCCTTTTGACAAGAAGAGACAACCCCAGTTATCACCGCCTAGTGCTGGCCTCTTAAAGCAAATCGGATAATAAGGAATCACCCATAATACCAACTTGGTCTTTAAGCGAAAAGTAAGGAAACTTAATTAAATAACAATTTACTGAAAATACGTTGGTCACCCAAAATCATGCACGAAGTTTTTATCAAACAATTGATCCCTGACTGGTCTGTTAAATTAATAACCCGACGAGTTGATACTCATCGACTGCCATACCCCTATTGGTCCTTGACCCAATCCTCGGCCTGTGACCCTCAGCGAGTGGTACATCGGTGCCCAAGGAATGCCTTTTACCGACAATACTTACAAACATGACACCAAAACTATTGACAGACCAAGGCTATCAAATACAAGTAAACATACTCAAAACTTGATAAAATCAGTATCTTGAGTATAGTAATGCTACAAGCTCACAAATTCATAACTTGGAATGAAGCAAAATAAACACTCCACTAAAAGGCCTAAATCTTCCCTGATATTAGAAAAAATCATAACTTCTAAAATACAATTCAGAAATGCATGATCTTACCCATTCTGGAAAGCTAAGACCCTATGCTACAAGTCTCTAGTTAACCATTCCTTCAAATTCAGCCATCTAGATGCTAAAAAACCCTATATGTTCTCAGTTGTACACTCTTCAATGTAAATACTGCATCTTATTATTAACATAAAAACTTACTCTCATATCGGAATTACTCGATCTTGGATTCTATGGAAAGCTGAGAGTGTCTAATACAACTTCCTAGTTGATCCCATCCTCAGATTTATCCGGTAAAGTACTCTAAAACTCCAATTTCTATCAGTGTACACACATGGAAATGAATTCCTCTACAAATTCCAAGTCATTCTATTAAGACTGGTTCTGTCCCAACTTAGAAAAATCATAACTTCTTCTATACAAACTGGAATTTCATGATTTAAGATGTTTTCGAAAGCTACGACTCTCTACTACAAATCTCCACTTGATCATTCCTTCAGATTCCAAACATACATTTCCAGAATTTCACAAATTCACAGCCCAACTAACTCAGAGATGAAACTGAACATAGTCCAATCATAATTCAATATCAATTCAACCATAAGTCCAATACTTATGAAATTTTGATTCAATAACTAAACATATACAAGTCTAACATATTCAAAAAGTGCATTCATATTCATAACACGCAGACAGTTATGGCTTTTTAAGCTCAGCATAAAATTTTCTTCTGTTTTTAGACAGGGTGTCTACCTCTTTTTACAAACTATTTTTAAAACTCCTTCAAATGTTATCTAAAAATTCTGAAATTTTAGAATCATATTCTAGACTTATACCAAATACTATAGTAAAAATTTCATTGCACGATTATGCACTAATAAGTAGTTATAAATTAATGAACTTAAATTCTAAAACATGGCAGAGCTAGCCTTGGGTTCTGGACCAATCACCAACATATATTTTTTATAGTTATCAAAAGAACTCAGAAAAATGTGAAATTTGAAACTATGGTTGTTAACACATTCAAGAACCCCTAGTAAAAATTTGAGCTTAATAAACCCTACCAAATCCGAGATATGATATTAGGAAGAGCACCCAATTTTCATAAACACAGCAGTTTCTTTACTGCTCACTGCTCCGAAAATATTTTTTTTTTTGAGCTACTAAAAAAACCCAAAAAATATGAAAAAATTAGAGGATGCTCTAAACTCATCCTAGAACATTCCACAAAAATTTCATGATCAAACTCTAAGCCATTTTTATGGTAGAAATTCCTAAGTCACAGTATCACATACAAAAAGAAAAAAAAACTAGATTAGAGTTTGAGAACACCCACCTTCAAAATTGAGACAAAGCCTAGTCTTCAACTCTCCTTCTCCTTACCCAAGCTAGCTCCACTTGATTCAATACCTACAAAAAGAGCAAATGTTTTTTGTGGCTAAAACACTTTTATTTCTCACTCCTTTATCTTTCTCTCCTTCTATATTTTTTTTTTTTGAACTAGAAGATGAAGAAAGTAAAAATGAAGAAAGAATGAAGTGTTGGGGTTATTATAAAAATAAGAGAATGGGGATGGGGGGTGGGTTGGCCAAAATTGGGTGTGGGTGGGGGTAATGAGGTGGAGGGTGGAGATGGTGGGTGGATGGGTGAAGGGTTTGGATGGTGGGATTGAATGCCAACACATTTATGCTAGAACTTTCCATGATCTTCTCATTCTTTCATGAAGAAAATCTTCATGGCACAAGGTGGACCCTTGGATCTCATTAATCTCATCAAGCACAAATCATGATGATGGGAGGGTTAGCTTTTAACCCTAGGTCACCAAAACCCTAGGTCAAAATATTAACCCTAACCCTAACTCATATGCATAAATATGAACATACATTCCACAATCAATTCACTTTATTTATATACTCAATCAATTTTTGATATATTTATTGTTACCGCTGATTTCGGTGTAGGGGTAAACAGATAGAATTTGTGAGTTCGAGAAAACCTGAACAGCAGATCCAAGCCTTCTGATTCCCGCCGCAACCTGCAAGGAAGTGTGAAACACCGGGGTTGATTCCGACGACGCACCCTCCGACGCTCTTGTCAGTAACCAGTGGTGATTAAAGAAAGAGCTTAAGGTGAAAAAAGAGTCATTACCTGGTCACAGTGGCAGAGGGGAGGTATTTATAGTCGCCAGGGGAGAGATTAGAGGCTTGATTCCCTGTGTAACTGTTAGGAGAAAAATCCTCACAGTCTGTTTAGGAAACTAATCCCTGATTCCCGGTGAGAGCAAATCAGGCCCGTTGACTTGGTCAAATCAGTGGCCCTGATTTGTCTCTTTGTAGATCTGGGTTCGCTTCGGGTCGGGACCCGTACCCAGTCAGAGTGGATTCGTTTGTGGGTTGTTGGATTCGTGAGAAGGAGACCCAATACCCACTCTGGATCCATTTGTACGTGAAATTACCGTTTTACCCCCGAGCTTCAAGATTCGCACCCAATCTGTACGGTTCCGATTTAACCCCATTTTTAGCCATATCACGAGCCCCCCACTCCTAAAGACTGAGTGTGATCAGCCTTTGAGGAGTAGTCTAACTGTTTTGGTGGCTAGCGGAGTTGTATCGGAGTCCAAAATGGAGGAGTTTGAATTTCGAAGGGGGTAGTGAGGTAATTTTTGATGTCATGTGCTGTTCTCTAGTCATATTGAGTATTTGACGGCCTTTCATTTATTTCTTCGGATTGTTTATTTAATTTTGCGGCGTGCCCGCTAATCGTTCGGGGGCCTTAACAGTACATCCCAGGCAATAATTGTTCGTTCAGGGGCTCAAAAATATGCCCTCGAATTTTTAATTATTTTCTAGAATTTCTAATTAATTTTCCCGAATTTTTAGCGAATTTTTCGCAAATTTTAAATAAATAAAACGATTTAAATAAATGAAAGACGGTTATAAATACCGATTTATGACGTGGCTAGATCTGAGCCGTTGATCATGGACGAGTGCGAATTTCTGAAAGATCCAGCGGTAGTTATCGCTCGGATGCTTTTTTCTCCGTTTGCGAGCTCGGAAAGGCACTTGCTCGGCAGCCGACCGAAGACAGGGGGTCTCAGCAGGTCGAGCAACGTGGCGCAATCTGGGCCATTGGATGACAATGCGCATCTCAAGACGGGCACATTTCTCAAGAAAACACTATCTTGTCTTCTAGCGCACGTGGCGCAACCTGGGCCGTTCATCATTAGAAGCACGAATTTCTGAGAGATCCAACGGTAGTTATCGCTCGGACGCTTTTTTCTCCGTTTGCGAGCTCGGAAAGGCGCTTGCTCGACAGCCGACCGAAGACAGGGGGTCTCGGCAGGTCGAGCAACGTGGCGCAATCTGGGCCGTTGGCTGACGATGCGCATCTCAAGACGGGCACATTTCTCAAGAAAACACTATCTTGTCGTCTAGTATCCTCAGCAAGATCTGGGCCGTCTAATCGAGATCATGCGCGAAAGTTGAGGAGGAAGTGAGTTTTCTCCGTTTGCAGGGTCGGAAAGGCACTAGCTCAGAGCCGACCGAAGGCATGAGGTTTCAGCAGTCCGAGCGTGGAAAGGCGTTCCGAGATATAGTAGGGGAATGGACCTCGGTACGGCCTAATTTCCAAGGATATTAATGGCGCTTTCGGATTCATGCGGCGTTCCATTTTCCCAGGGTCATTAATGACTACGCCCTTCAATTAATGCGTGGCGTTTCAACTTCCGAGGGTCATAATGGCCAGATTTTTGGAGGAGAGCTTATAAGTACCCCGCTCCCTTTGTCATTTCAATCGCAACAATGTAGAGTTTCAAACCTCGGAGGTATTTGCCTTGGGTAACTTCTCTTTCGAGGTCCGAAGGGGTGGTTGCTCTTTTGCCTTGTTCTTCTCCCGTTCCTGACGGCCCCAAAGTGGATGTCAGGGTCGGGGGAGAATAAGGCAATAGTGGTAACGACCATAACCCGGACCCGAGGGATGAGTTACTTCGGAAGGACGGGTGGTCGTTCTTCCACCATGGTCTTCTCCTGACTCTGACTGCTCCAACGTGGGTGTTAGGGTCAGGAGATCATGGCGGAAGAGGTGACGATCCATGTCCGGAGCCGAGGGGTGAGCTACTTCGGAAGGACGGGTAGTCGTTCTTCCACCAAGATCTTCTGCCTACTCTGGTTGCTCCGCAGTGGGTGTCAGGATCGGCGGAGATCATGGTGGAAGAGGTGATGATGTCCGAATCCGAGGGGTGAGTTCGTTCGGAAGGACGGGTGGTCACCCTTCCACCATGATCATCACCCGATTTTGACTGGCCCGATGGGATGTCAAGATCAGGGGTGATCATGGTAGAAGGGGTGATGACCGTAGTCCGGATCCGACGGAGGGGTTCACTTCGGAAGGACTGGTGGCCGTTCTTCCGCCCAAATCTTCTTCTGAATCTGATGGCCCGAGTGGAGGTGTCAGGGTCAGGGGAGGTTTGGGCCAAAGGGTAGACCACCGAAGTCCGGATCCGAGGGACCGTGTGTTTCGGAAGGACGGGGGGTCGCTCTTCCGCCTAGATCTTCTCCCGATTCTGACGGCCCAGGTAGAGGTGTCAGGGTCGGGGGAGGTCTCGGCAGAAGAGTTGACCGCCGAAGTCCAGATCCGAGGGGCGATCTGTCTCGGTAGGACGGGTGGTCGTTCTTCCACCATGATCTTCACCCGATTCTGAGTGCTCCAACGTGGGTGTCAGGGTCGGGGAAGGTCATGGTAGAAGAGATGATGACCCTAGTCCGGAGCCGAGGGATGACTTTGCTTCGGGAGGACGGGTGGTCGTTCTTCCACAATGATCTTCTCCCGATTCTGAGTGCTCCAACGTGGGTGTCAGGATCGGGGAAGGTCATGGTAGAAGAGGTGATGACCCATGTCCGGAACTGAGGGACGATTTTTGCTTCGGAAGGACGGGTGGTCGTTCTTCCACTGTGGTCTTCTCCCGATTCTGACTGGCCCGATGTGGGTGTCAGGGTCGGGGAAGATCACAGTAGAAGAGATGATGACCTGGGTCCGGATCCGAGGGACTGCAACAGCTTCAGAATGATGGGTCTCTTCCCATCTCTGTCTTCCTTCCGGGCTGATGGCTATGTCAACTCGGAGGAGTTAGAGATGGGGGAGTACCAATCTGCTTTTGACTGGGCCCCGTGGGTCGGCGGAATGCCGACCGAGACGTGGGGCCCGGGGGGCACGCCGAGGGCGGTGCCTTAAAACTTCGAATTAAAACTTTTCTGGTATCTTCAGTCAGAGGTGGGACGTCCGAGGGTGCAATAATCCGAGTGACGCGGCGTAACCGAAGCCGTCGGATGACATGGGGCAAGCGTAGCAGTCCGAGCGACTTGACGCAATCTGAACCGTTGGATGGCGCCGCGCATCTCGAGACGGGCACATTTCTCGAGAAAACACTATCTTGTCGTCTAGTGTTCTCGGCGAGATCTGGGCCGTCTGATTGAGATTTTACGCAAAGTTTGAGGAGAAAGAGAGTTTTCTCCGTTTGCCAGCTCGGATTGGTACTTGCTCGGTAGCCGACCGGTCTTTTTGCTGGCGTGGTCGGATTGCATGTGGTTCGGCTCCCGGTCCCGTTATGCCGAGCTAGTTGACTTGGTGAAGAAGACAGTTGTGTTGGGCCTTCGCGACGTTTCGAGAGCGGCCTAAGAGTCGCGCTTCTTCGTTTGGAAGTCCAAGGGACGTTCCATTTTTACTATAAATCTTCACCCCCCCCTTAGACCAAGTTTCATTTTTTACTTTTACTCTCTCTCTTCAGTTCTCACTTTTCGCCTTCGAAGTTTTCAGCTCCTTGGTGGTGGTGCTAGCTGACGCGGCGAGGCATTTCTTGTTTCCGGTGAACTTTCCGACCGTTGCTGTTACTTCGAGGTCAGTCTCTCTCCCTTCTCTTTTAGAAAATGGTTAAGATTACATCTTCGGATGAGACCCCCGCCTCGGAGCAAGCAGTAGGCCGAGGGGGTAAAGGGAAGGAAGTGGTGGAGCCGACCGATCAGCACGTCGTGCGTCCGGATAGAGAGGGCGAGGTGGCCGAGCTGCCTAAGGAAGTCGCGGCGGTGTCCCAGAAGGGTAAAGCAGTGGTTACCATCGTGGAAACGCCGAAGACAGCGGGAGCGTTCGGTCGGCAGCCCATTGCTCTGTCGAGCGTGGGGGGCGTACGGGACTATGCCGAGGACATCTTGGAGAAAGTGACCGAGGGCACGGCCAAGGCGGTGGAGGAGAATGAACCGAGAGAGCTGTCCGAGGTGGACCATACCATCTCGTCTCTTACGGAGGCCGACCTTCACCTGATCCGAAAGGGCTTCTGGATCCCTGCCGACTACGGACTGCTCCTCCCCAGGCCGGGTTTCCGAGCCAATACGAAGTCTTCGTCAGATGTATGCGTCTTTCCGGTCGACTCCCTCATTGCTGGACTCCGTTTTCCCCTCCACCCGTTCGTTGTGGATGTCTTGACATGGTACGGTTTGAGCCCCGCCCAGCTGATGCCGAACACATGGAGGCACGTCATGGCATTCGTCCTCCGGTGCCAAGAGGTTGGTGCCGAGCCGAGTATGTTTCTCTTTCGGAGCCTCTATCGACCTTGTCAGCCAAGACGAGACGAACAAAGGTTCAATCTTTCGCCACGAACGGGCGTGAAGTTGATCGAGAATCCGGACTCGATCAAACATTGGAAGGAAAAGTATTTCATCATCCAAGCCCCCACGCCGTGGGTGATTCTGACAGTTTGGGCGAAGGATGGCCTGCCCAAGCGAACCAAGAAGGAGACGGTGCAGAGTGTCGAGGAGACAGAGGTCCACAAGAAGCTCCTCACCCTACCAGCGCTAAGCTGGAAGGATATTACCGAGGAGGATCTGTTCCGAGGGGGTCTCAGTCCGATCGACCCTAGTATGCTTCTGGTATTTATACTCTTTGCTTAAAGATCATGAACATTTTCCTAAGTTTTTTCATTCGGCTTGTGCAGAGACGATGAAGCTGGACTACAAAGCTCTGATGGCGAAGGGCAGGTCGGAGCAGGAGACGAAGAAGAAAAGGCCTTCGGCGGGGCCTCAGGACGGCCGAGCCTCGAAGAAGCCTTCGATTGCGAATGTCGCCGACCAGCCAAAGGTTGTTGCGTCGGAGGCTGGTTTCGAGCAGGGGGAGGTCAAGGTCCCCGAACCTCCTGCTTCAGGGGCGCCGACACCGATCTCGAAGGGGGATGCTTCCGGTTCGTCGAGCGGTGCATTCGGCGTGAAGGAGGTGCTGTCCCTCCAAGTTCCGCCCCTCACTGCCAAGGCGGAGAAGATCTTGACCGAGCATCATAAGCAGATCTTCGTCCCTGACTGGCAGGTGATGAATGTCGACGGCTTCTTGGGCGACGGCAATATCTGCATGGAAGCGGTGAGGCACCTGCCGACCCCAAAGGATCGAGCGACCCTGAAGGCCGGGCTAGCAGGGGACACCGCGATGCAGATTGCTCGGAACACCATGTCGGTAAGTAGGCCGAGCTCTTCTTTATCGAAACTTTTACTGAGATTTTTCCAAGTCCTTGGGTTCGGTTTCTAATGTCTTGTTCTCTTTTCAGACCCTCTGCCACTTCAACTTCCTGCTCGAGGAGTTCGCGAGCAAGGAACAGGAACATGAGCGGGAGAGGGTGGAGCGTGTCAAGGTCGCGAAGCAGCTTGATGCCGAGCAGCTCCTCTCGGCGAAGAAGGGTGCCGAAGTGGCTGGGCTGGAGAAGCAGCTGGCCGACACCATTCAGCTGTCGAAGGACGCGGCGACCAAACTTGAGGCCTCGGAGAAGGAGGTTGCCGAGCTGAAGGAGGAGCTGGCCAACGCTCGGTTGGAAGCGGAGAGGGCTCGGAAGAGGGCCGAGAAGATCATGGCCAAGCACCAGAGGAAGGTGAAGAAGGTGAAGAAGGCTGTGCAGGAGGAGGCTGCGCAACACATGCTCCAGAACATGGAGGACGCCTACGGTCGAGCCTTGCTCCACGTGGCCGCCAGGAACCCAGGCTTCGACACGTCTTCCTACCGTTTTTACGACCCCGTGGAAGGGGAGGAGGAGGTTCCCGAGGGGATGCTCGACCCCGAGGGAGAGACGGAAGGCGTCGAAGGCCCAGGAGAGACCGAGGCCGAGGGTGAAGAGGAAGACGACTCCGAGGAGGAGAGCGGGAGCGAAGGCGAGGATGGGGGCGACGGCGAGGACAAGGCCGGGGGGTCGACGGACCCGAACGACAAAAAGGTCGACCCCTGACTCGGTTGTCTCTTTTAGTCTTTCGTTGTTTTGTTTCTTTTTGTAAGCCTAACTGCAGACTGGCCACCGCTCTTGTAAACTTTCTCTCGGTTTTGAATGAAAACGGTTTGTTTGGCCAAGATTTATCCAAGTGTTGAGTCTCAGATTTTGTGTTTGATTTGGCGTTGAATTCTCCAAGTGTTGGGTCTCGGATTTATCTCTGATTTTCAGGTAGGGTTCGGTCCGATCACGGAGGTTGCACACCTTCGTAAGGAGCTGGCCAAAACAAGGGGTGAGCTCTCGAACAGCCGACAGAATCGGTTTCTCATGCTCTTGAAGCTGGAGGAGACGAAGGCAGCTGTGCGGAAGTATTGTTGTGGCAACTGCGGAAGCACCCCTAAGCCCCTTGTCCCGAAGGCGAGGTCGAGCAGCTCCGTAGAGAGCTCATGGTCGCCGAGCAGAAGAATGACGAGCTTTTGGCCGAGGTCCAATACATGGAATTAGCGGAGAAAGAACGCTCGGCGGCAGAAGAGAAGCTAACTTCCGAGCTAGAGAAGGCGTCGGCCGAGCGCAAGAGGTTGTTGGCCGAGGTCGACAGGCTCAGAAGGATCACGATAGACAGGGGGATCGAGATTACCCACTTCCGACGGCTCGCGATCGATGGCGCCCACGTCTCTGGCTCGTCAAGGCCTTCTCGTCTGAAGAAGTTGGCGAAGGACGACGCTCTGAGAGACAGAATCATCGAACTGGATGAAGAGGTCGCGTCACTCAAGCCCATGCCGGAGAGGGCTAACGTCTGCAGCACGTCGTGCACTCGCAAAGAGAGCGAGAGAGGGATTTCTTTTTACGAACTCGCGACACGTTTGCCAGCGGCTCGGCGGAGCCCTGCCGACGCTCAGAGTAGCGCAGCCGTCTCGTCGAGCGGTGCCTCGGCCGGCGCCACAATTAGGGTCAGCAGCGAAGGGGGTTCACGTTTCGTTGGTTTAGGATCGAGTTCGGAGGGTAGGCCTCGTCGTCCTCACGTTTCCTTAAACCGATGCGTTCCCCTTCCGAAGAGGCCTTGATCGTGTCGTTTTGTGTTTCTTCTGATTGGTTGCGAAACTTTGTAGTAGAGTCGGTCTTGTTGTATTGTGGAGCTATTACATATGAATTTGAAAGTTTGATTGGAAAATTCTTCAAGTGTTGTGCCTCGGAAGTGTATTGAAACATTGGTATTCATTTTCCCTTCTTTTCAGCTCCTGGTGTCAGATCAATACACCGATCCCAATGGCTCGGACAATGAAGCTGACGCCGAGGTGACCTCCGGGGTGGTGAAGTCGCGCTCGACGAAGTGCCGAGAGCGGCATTGTGGAGTGGAGCTAGAGTTACGTCGAGCTGAGAGCGAGCGGGCCCACCTTCAGTCCGTCCTCGGCCAACGGGACGCCGAGATCCAACGCTTGGAGAGCAGGATCATCGAGGCGACCCCCGCAGGGGAAGACGAGGACTCACAGACAGCTTTTAGCAACGCTCTTCGGGTACAGTGTATTTGGCACAATCAGTCGAAGATATTAGCCGAGCGGGATGATTTGCTCTACGAGATCCATCACTTACAGACTGTGGAGGCGAAGCTTCGGAAGGAGGCGGAGGAGCTAACAGCCGAAGGGGAAGGGCTGGCGACCGAAGAGATCAGTGAAGACATTTCTGTTCGAGGACCAAGTGTGGTGGGTCGGTGTTGTATTATCTGTTTTCTAGTATTTTGTAACTATGGAAAGACTGCTTTGTATTGTGTCCCGATCATTAATAAAATTCCTTTGTGGCTCTGCGTATTTATTTTGCTTGCGAGTGTGTTGGCCGTGCCGAGGTCCTCGAGCCGAGCACATGGTGCCATCGGCTAGAGTCTTGAGGCGAACGAGCTCCTGACGGAGCGGTACCTTGTCGTTTAGCGATTCTGACAAGATCTGGGTCGTCGGATATCGGCGCGGATCTCGATGCGGCGTAGTTCCCAAGAAAGTTCTATCTTGTCGTTTTAGCGCTGTTGGCGGGATCTGAACCGTCGGATGATGGCACGAATCTCGAGGCGGCTCAGTTCCCGAGAAAACGCTATCTTGTCGTTTAGCATCGGTGGCAAGATCTGGGCCGTCTGATCGAGATCAATCATGAAAGTTGAGGAGAAAGTGAGTTTTCTCCGTTTGCAGGGTCGGAAAGGCCTCTACTCGGCAGCCGACCGAAGGCGTAGGGTTTTAGATTTCGGCTTCTAGACAAGATCGCTCGGATTAGGTTTGCCGGAGAGTGCTTCGGTCTCCCTTTTCTTGCGGAGCTGAGGGGTGAGCCGAGCTCTTTCCCTTTGCGGGACTCGTCGGTAATGGCGTGCGTTCGATGGTTGTGGGAGCAACTCTGAATGGCGGTCCACCCCCAGTCTGCAGAGAAGCAAGCTTGGGGGATAGCAACCAAGTGTTGGACTCCGGAACCATCGGCATAATTTAACGGCTGCGGGAGCAATTCCGAACGGCGATCTACCTCTGGCTCGTCCGGGGACGAGCCGAGGGGGTAAAGTCGAGCCGAGTGTTGGACTCCGAACCATCGGTAAGTTTGTTCAACGGTTGTGGGAGCAGTTCCGAACGGCGATCTACCTCTGGCTCGTCCGGGGATGGGCCGAGGAGGTAAAGTCGAGCCGAGTGTTAGACTCCGAACCATCGGTAAGTTTGTTCAATGGTTGTGGGAGCAGTTCCGAACGGCGATCTACCTCTGGCTCGTCCGGGGACGGGCCGAGGAGGTAAAGTCGAGCCGAGTGTTGGACTCCGAACCATCGGTATAGTTCAACGGTTGTGGGAGCAGTTACGAACGGCGCTGTGAACCGAGTTGACCTCTCGGACGAAGGCCTTCCGAGACGAGTTGGGAGCCCCCCATAGGCCCTCCGTGGATGAGGTGCAGGACCCGTTCTTCCTCAAACTCGGGCGTCTCCTCGCGCCGTTCGGAGCGCTTGTTAGCCTCCCGAGGCGGAGGAGTGCTGCATCCTCCCGATCGTTTGCCTTGACAAATTTGGCCAGTTGCCCCCTCTGAATGAGGGCCTCTATTTCATTCTTCAACGCTCGGCAGTCGTTGGTGTCATGGCCGTAGTCCCTGTGGTAACGGCAAAATTTTTCCTTATTCCTCCTCTTAGCCGGGGTGTTCATCCTCGAAGCTGGAGGGATGACCCCCTCCTTCTCCACTTCCATCAGGATGGTGGAGACATTGGTGGTGAGGGGAGTGAACTTCTCGAACCTATGGGGAGGGCGGCGCTGGCCGCCGTTGTCCTTCTGCATCTTCTTCGACCCCTCCTCCTCTGTCGCCTTCCTCTTCGATCCGGAGGCCGATCCTCCGAAGTTCGGGAGGCACTCGGCCCCTTCCGCCCGGATATACTTCTCGCACCTTAGGAGAAGGTCGGCAAAGTTGTGCGGGGGCTTCTTCGCGAGGGACGACCGGAGGTTGGAGTTGAGGACGTTCGACTGGAACGCAACAGTCGCCACTGACTGGTCTAAGGAGGCGATAGACCTGACTTCTGCGGTGAATCTCTTCACGTAGTCCCTCAGCTTCTCTCCCCTTTCTTGTCGCAGGTTGAGTTGGGAGAGGCTTGTCTTCTCGGCTCGCCTGCTACTCACGAAGTGAGTAATGAACAGCGTCTCGAACTGCTCGAACGAGAAGATGGAAGAGGGGGCGAGCCTGGAGTACCACTCCCGAGCCGACCCCCGGAGGGTGGCGGGGAAGGTCTTGCAGAGCATGGCGTCGGAAGCATGATGGATCAGCATTAATGTCTTGAAGCTTTCGACGTGATCAACTGGGTCGGACTCCCCTGAGTACGTTTCAAACTGCGGAGGTTTGAAACCTCTCGGTATGGGGGCCTCCATGATCGACCGAGAGAAAGGGGGTCTGCTAGGCCGGACGGTCCCCGCTCTGGACTCCTCCTCTCTGTCCATGCGGCCAATGCGCCTCTCCACCTCATAGAGACGGCGGTTGAGGGCATCGTCCCTCCGCTGGTAATCATATGAGCCCCCGGACTCTTCCTCATAGGAAGGGGAGCGGGGACTGCGGCGCCGGTAGTCCTGGGATCGGCGAGGGCTGTAGCGCTGCTGCTGGCGACTGGGAGCCGGGATGGGACTTCGGGATCGGCGGCGAGGACTGGTAACCCGCGGGGGTGTTGGAACCCTCTGGGCATTTTGGTTGTTGGGGCGAAGGTTGAGGGCCTGTAGCACGGTATCCTGAAATTGTAGGAACTCGGCACGAGTGATAGGTGCCTCATTGTTCCTCGGATGATGCCGATCCGTGGGGGAATGCGGCCTCCTCCTTCGGCGCTCCGGAGATGCCGCTCGGCCCCTTCGGTCAGGAGACCTTCTGCCGTCCCGGCGGTGGGGCGACCGCTCACCATGATGCTGGCGGGAGGCTCCCTCTCGGGCCCGCCTCTCGTCTAGGTGGGTGCGGAGGTCCTCCTCTTTTTGGCGGTTCAGGATCGTGTTGTGGAGGTCGAGGTGATGAGAAGCCATTGAATCCGAGGATTCATTATGGACCGAGACATGGTCCAGGTTGAGGGGCTGCTTCTGCTTCCGACCGTTATGACCGGAAGGGCCATTGATGGGTTGCTGTTTGGGAAGAGGAGGTTGGCCCTGCTGGGCGGGTGGAGGAAGTTCGGGCTGTGGAATAGGATTGACAGGGGCTTCCTCTGTAGGGTCGGCGGGTTGGTCCCGCGGTTGGACCCTCTAGATCTGACCTTCTTTGGAGGCATGGTTGGAGAGGACGACAAGGAAGGGGCTGAGGCTGTTCGTGTGATGTTTCCCACAGACGGTGCCAATCTGTTACCGCTGATTTCGGTGTGGGGGTAAACAGATAGAATTTGTGAGTTCGAGAAAACCTGAACAGTAGATCCAAGCCTTCTGATTCCCGCCGCAACCTGCAAGGAAGTGCGAAACACCGGGGTTGATTCCGGCGACGCACCCTCCGACGCTCTTGTCAGTAACCAGTGGTGATTAAAGAAAGAGCTTAAGGTGAAAAAAGAGTCATTACCTGGTCACAGTGGCAGAGGGGAGGTATTTATAGTCGCCAGGGGAGAGATTAGAGGCTTGATTCCCTGTGTAACTGTTAGGAGAAAAATCCTCACAGTCTGTTTAGGAAACTAATCCCTGATTCCCGGTGAGAGCAAATCAGGCCCGTTGACTTGGTCAAATCAGTGGCCCTGATTTGTCTCTTTGTAGATCTGGGTTCGCTTCGGGTCGGGACCCGTACCCAGTCAGAGTGGATTCGTTTGTGAGTTGTTGGATTCGTGAGAAGGAGACCCAATACCACTCTGGATCCATTTGTATGTGAAATTACCGTTTTACCCCCGAGCTTCAAGATTCGCGCCCAATCTGGACGGTTCCGATTTAACCCCATTTTTAGCCATATCATTTATATATAGAAAAATATATTCAAGTATTTAAATCGTAGAATATATATACGGACATATATATTCAAAACAATTATAGATCATATATTATATATGATCCAATATGATCCAATCAATATATATATATATATATATATATATATATATATATATATATATATATATATATATATATATATACACACACACACACACACACACACACATACACATACTTAAAAATAAGATACTTTGAATTTATAAAAAAATATATGTTTATAAAAATTATTATTTTCCCGAAGATTATCTTATCAAAATAATCAGGGAAAATCCATAGTTTAATTGAGAAGATATCTCGAATCTATTTCATCGGATTCAGAATAACTAATATATCTGAAATTTCTCAATTAAAACCAATAATTATTAGAAAACTATATAATCGCATGCAATTCTCAACTGTGCACAGATTACAATGCAAAATAGATATATGCTATTTTGCGGGGTGTTACGGTTCATCTTGCTCGGATCGTTCTCCTTGAGGCTGAGCAAAAGTGAGAGAGGAAGCAGGCAGTGAAGGCGAGGGAGGTCGCGGTGGTCAAGGCAAAGGCCGAGCACAGGAACATCTTAATGCAAATATGCAGATTGCTTATACCAAGGCTATTAGGGATGTGGTCAAGCGCATCCCTAACTTTGATGGTAAGGGGTACCATTTCCGGCTTAAGGTGGGAAAGTAGCTAGCTGAGGAGATGTCGGAGGGCGAGGGGGAAGAAGAGGATGTCGGATGGCGATTTTGTAACCATGCCTAATAGCGAACTGGCCACCGCTCCTATATCTTCGATTTTAGTTAATGAAAATACTTTTGGTATCCAACACTAGTGTTTATTTTCTTTGTAGGCAAGAACTTTAGACGTCTTTGGCTAGAACACTTGAGTCTTCTTACCATTGAAGTTAAATCCTTCCTGTATGCTTAGCGTTTTAGTAACTCCACTCTTTATTTATTTATTATTTTTTTTTTGACATATATTTATGTACACCATAGAAGATTCCCTAGAGGGATCAGCTAAAGAACGTACTTCTTGAGAAGAGCTTGGAGCTTGTTAACTTGAAGAACACTCTTCCTAGTTTCTCGGGTGAGGCTCACCCTAATTGCTACTCGTAATATCCGATGGAAGATTCGTATCAAGGATGCTCACCTCAAGGATATGCCTGTTGAGAAGGAAGAGATTTACTAGTTGAGGCTGCTACTCGAAGGATCGCGAATGCGAAGTACCTTTTCTTCTTGCGAGGAGTATAATCAAGGGAAGTTTTTTCATGACCTAGCCGTTCTCTCTCGAGCAGCGTCGAGGAACCCTGGTGATGCCCAGAGTGGGGTAGCCGGGTCGTCAAATATGGCATCTATTGAGGGGGCAGCGCTCTCCCTTGGTCGCGAGGCTCAGACCCAATCTGCGGGGTTGGAACCTCTCTCGGGAGTCTCGGGTGGCCGAGGGCTAGCGTCAGTGGTGAGAAGGCATTGGAGGCATGCCATGTCTCTTAACTGGAACATTCTTCTTCCCCCAGCCATAAGTTATTGGAAAGAAGAGACAATTAATGACCCGATCTAATGTATATAGCTTTCAGACTTTTAATAAATTTTTGAAGTGGAATAAAGGTCTCCCATGTATTCTTCAAGCTTTTATAAGAACATTGTCATGAAATAAAGACCTTTCAAGTGCTTTTGACTCTTGATTTCTTTATGTTGTGATTTTCTGAATTGAGTTAGTGAGTTCCTAGGAGTAGCTCTAAGGAAGAGTTGGACTATGAACTTATTGGTTGAAAGTTAGCGAGTTGCGGGAGCAGTTTGAGTGACGGACCGATCTCTGAACTTGCTTGTTTAGCGAGTTACATGAGCAGCCTCAAGCTACGAGTTTGGACTTCAAACTTGCAGTGCAGTAGTCTGAGCCACTTGTTGGCTTCCCTTAACTTCCCCTGTCCTAACTGGGATGGGGAACTTCATCTTCAGGTAGAAAACTAAATCCACAGTGTGAAGAGTTGTTAGGCCCGTGCGCCGAGGATAGCTTTGTATGCAGCTTTCACATTGACGACCATGAAGTCCATGGTCTCGGTTCGGGGACTTTGGGGCACTTCCTGTAGCTACGTCAAGGGTGACTTTTCCTTTAATCTGGACCGGTATATGGAGAACCCATGGAGGGTGTACCTAGAGGGTTTCAGACGATCCTTGGAGAGCTTGATGGCTTCAAAAGCTTCTAAGAAGAGGATGTTCACTAAGCTACCATTGTCCACCAAGATGTAACACTCTTCGTGGTTGGCCATGGAGAGGATGATCACAAGTGTGTTGCAGTGAGGGTTCCAGATGCCCTCAAGGTTCTTGTCTGAGAAGGTTACTAGAATTTCCATGCTAGGGGGGACATTGTGAACTGAGTTGACTTCCCGGAGGAAGTGGACTCCCTACCCATAGGACCTCCGTGGATGAAATGGAGGATGTACATACGCTCTGAGTCTTAGGACTGGGTATCTTTCTCAGCATGCTTGTTAGCCCCCCGAGCTGGTGGAGGCTCAACCTTGTCCTTCTGAGTCTACTTGGAGAGGTGACCACAGCGGATGAGAGCTTCAATTTCATCTTTGAGGTCTCGACACTCATCCGTGTTGTGGGCATGGTCTTTCTTGAATTGGCACCACCGGCTCTTGTCCATTCTCATATTAGGATTAATTGTAGGAGGAGGGGGAGCAGCCTGTCTCCCTCAGTTTTCATGAAGATCGTTGATATGTCTGTGTTAAGCAGGGTGAACTTGTCGAAGCGAGGGACTGCAGGAAGTCTTCTTGGCCCCTTCCTCACTTGCATTTCTTGGTTTTTCTCCCCGATGAGGGCTCACTCTGGTTCCAGAGATGAAGAGCTTCCTCAGCTCAGATGTACTTATCGCACCATTGCAGTAGCTCGGAGAAGTCCTGATGAGGCTTCTTGGAAAGAGATGCTTTGAGGTTGGCATCACAGACGTTGTGGCATATGGCAGCAATCGCTACCCCCGAGTCAAGGGCATGGACAGACCGAGACTAGGCTGTGAAGCACCTGACATAATCCTTGAGTGGCTCCCCTGCCCTTTGCTTCAACTCAAGCAAGGAAGCACTCGTCTTCTCGGTCTTGCGACTACTAACAAAGTGCTTGAGGAAGAGCTGTTCAAGCTATTCAAATGAAAAGATAGAGCCTGAAAGGAGATGAGAGTACCACTCCTGTGTTGATCCCTTCAAGGTAGTTGGGAAGGTTCGAAGACTCGGTGGAACATCATAAGAGACTTGAAGCTCTTGATGTGAACTGCTAGGTTGGATTCATTGTCAAATGAATCGAATGTTGGATGTTTGAAGTTCTCTGGGACAAGAGATTCAAGGATAGCCCTAGTGAAAGGAGGCCGACTAGGGCAGTATCCTCCACTTCAGTGACCCTCTTCTTGTAATACCCTAAATTTCCTTTTTAATAAAATATTGACTTTCACGTGTTGTGCACGTGAAAATTTCATATGTATAATATTTATTTATTTTTATATACAAAATCTCTTTTGATAGTGTGAACAATTATTTTTTTCCTTTCCTTTATTTTCCTAAAAAGCTTAATTTTCTAAAAAGCCTAAAACACTAATTAATTGTTTTAGCCCACTTTAATTTATTACTATTTTGATTGTTTGGCCCACAACCTAAGCCCACCAATTTAATAAATTAATTAAATGGCCACATCTGTCATGAAGAGACAAAATGTGAACATTTAATTTATTAAAATTGTACAAACTTTTAATGAGGGATACTAGGGTAGCACGTGCATGCAATCTAGTGTGCATTGCACACCCTTTAGTGGGCTGGTTTTGAGAGAGAGGGAGAGATGGGAGTAGTGTGGGGTAGTTATCTCGGGGTAGTTATCTCATCATGGGTAGTTGCTACAACTCCCTAATTCATCCTAGCCCTTAATCTCTAACTAGTTGATCTAATCCTAGCCATTCAATCCACCCAAAATTGAGTATAAATACCCCATAGTTTCTTCTCACCTTAGTACAATAGAAAAATTTGTTAAAGAGAGAAAAGATTAGAGAGAGAAAAAGATTGAGTAGTTTCTAGTGTGAGTGTTCCCTTGGAGGCCGGCTATTCAACCCCAACCTGAAGCTTCGGTTTTGGCAAGGGGCAAGGAGGAGGAGGCGTGCATCGCAATCTAGGAAGCTCTAAGAGATTTCTCTTTGTTTCTCCAAAAAGGTGGGTGTTTTTCATGACTTCTAGAATAGAAATCATGCTAGGATTGAGATTGAATTGTCATTATGTGTGTGTAAAGTTAGATTGATTGAATGATTGTTATAATGAAATCCCCCATGCTATATACATCATGTGAAAACTTGAGTGAATGGAAAGGAACTAAAGACATTATGAGAAATTGGAAAACTAGTCGTATAGTCGACCGATCATGTCGAACAGTTAAGTTTTGTTAAGTTTTGTACTAATTATGCATGAATAAACAAGTGAAATTATTGCTCTTATTAATACTACGATTTGAATGAAAATGAAATATAAGTGTGATTGCAAGAAATGAATGAGTGAACTTAACGGAATGATATGATTAATGTTATATTATTTTGATTTCAATCTAGCATGCTAATTTGGACTTAATATTCATCTATGTAGAAAAACAATGAGTAAGAAGAAAAAAATATGTTGTTAGAAATCGTGGTTGTGTGAAAGATACGAGCTGTGAGAATCTCTACATTAAATTGTAAACCATGCGTGTAATGATGGTAGTCAAATAAAGTTGCATGTTAGTCTTGATAAATGAACATACCTTAGTTAAACCGAAATGTTGTGTACTAATCGAAAGGGAAGAAGAAAACGTTTATGTACTTCCATTTTTATTTCTGACCAGTCGAACGAATAGGCATAAGTAGTCGACTGACCTGAATGTCAAAACTTTCTGAGTTTAAAACCCTGCAGAACAGCCGACTGGCCTGAGTAACAGTCGACTGTCCTGACCCTTTTTGAATTTTAAATTTTTTTGGAACAGCCGACTGGTCGTGTTGGCAGTCGAATATCCCGAGCATTTTTTCGTGAATATTTTCTTTAGTTGAACAATCGACTGGCTATGTTTTGAGCCGACTGTCCAGATTATTCTGACGCCTCAAATTTTAATTTCCGTCCCGTGACAAAAATAAACACATATATATATTGCTTGAAAAATATTTTGATAATGGAGATTGTATGTGATGGATTAGAAAAGTGAATTTTATTTACCTTTGCATGAAATCGCATATGAAGTGAAGTAAATTATTCTGTTGAATTTATGAAAGGTTTTACGATTATGAATGCCATGAACATGAAAAGGAAAATCTGATGTAATCATGAAAAATGAACTTATGAGCTTGAAATGCTCAATTCTTGTGAAATTGTGGATTGAAATTGAGAACTAGAGTGTAGCTAAGCCTCATACCGGCATTGAAAAGAAATAAATTGAAATGAAATTTGAAATGAAAAGACCAAGATTTGGGTCGCGTTGAATAAAGAATTAAGACCGGTATAGTGGAAAGGCTAACTCTAAAGAACTGATTTTTGTTCATGGTTCTAACGAACTAAGGACTAGATACATAGTGAAGATGTGATGAAAGTAAGAGAAAAACACGAGTATGAGGGCCATTGGATTGGCGGTGTGAGAGTGATTCACAGACTGCCTGCTTGATGTATCATGACATGGCGTGAGCACTACTCCAGAATTATCGTCCCGGTGGCGACGCTTGTGGGGTATTTTGGTGGCTACGGGTGGTGCCATTGTTCCATGGCAGAGGCTGAATTGCCCATAGTCTGCCTGCTTGATGCGTCATGTCAGTGCATGGGATTCCCCTCCAGACTGCCTGGGCATGGGCTCGTAGATCATAAGACATCTAGGATACTTACTGTAGTTACCGTAGTAGCTTAAGTCATGGCGAGGGATTGGACCCTATAAGATGAAGTACGATTAAAGGCTTGCCCTCGGACCTATGTAGTATGGGATGCATAGAATCCGAACAAGTGCGCATTAGTGTCATATAACAATAACAACTGCATTAAGGACTAAGTGCACAGCACGACACGACATCAACAGGATAGCCCCTTTAGCTCTGTTTTGTGAACAAGTTTGTGATTTTGTTAAGAAATGAGAATCGTTATACTGTTTCCGACATAGAGAGGATGGCCGTGTATAATTTCCGTCGGTTGAATAAACTGACGTACCCACAGTTTTGTATGCAGGGAAAATGGTCCGATAAAGATTAAAGGAGAACTGATGCTTAAAGATTATTCAAATATTGTTGTACTTTTATAAAATAATGTTGTAATTTGCTTCTGCTGTGAATTGTAAAGTGTAAAGATTCCATGTAACTCTGATGTAAAGTGAAAAGTTTTTAATTCCTTGTAAAATTGTACGAAAGAAGCATAAAGATCCTGTGGAATCTCGAATTCAGTTGTATTTGGAATTCGAGGTGTTACACTTCTCGACTAATCCAGTCAAGCTGGTTCACCATCTCTCGAACCACCGAGCACCATATCTTCTTGGTCCTCAGATCGATTTGACTAGCAGAACTCTTCTTTTTGCTAATTTATAGGGTTCAGATCAGTTGTTTGGCGGCCCTTACTTAGGGCACCCTGGGGGGATTTAAGGATCTAGTCGGTGATTTCCCAAAACTCAACCCTTGCTATGGGTGTCTCCTCTTCTCTGTTGGCCCTAGGAGCTCACTGAATGACTCGAGTCACGCTCCTGTTGCTTCTTCGCCCCCGTGGAAGGGCGTACGTGGGGACTTTTGCAGTCGAGGGGAAGAGCTCCTTCAACTTATGCGGTGTTCTAAGTGGGGAACATTACCTCGAGAGCGCCTTTTGTCCAGGCGATGGTGAAGATCCGTTCCCTGCTATCGGGAGTTGATGACATCGCGGAGGTATGGTTGCACAGGGGGAACCACAGGTGGCGCCTTGTAGGGGGTCGAGGTTCGAACCGACCCACGGTTCTCAAGCAGGCAGGGATCAGGACGGTTGAGTTAGGAGCCTGTCAATGTGGCCCCACTTAGGGGAGGTTGAGAAGGTAGGTGCAGAAGTTGCAACGACGAAGGAGGAGGAGGAGGAGGATTCTCCTAGCGGCTTGCAGCTGGCGGCAGCTGCCGCCTTCGTCTTTCTAGCTGGAGGCATGGCCCAAAGTGGTTTTTTGTCGGCAAGATCTAATCAAAGATGTAGATATGTGTTCCCACATACGACATCAATCTATTGCTGGTTTTTTTGGGTGTGGGAACAATTAGCTGATGAGTTCTTTTTGAGGTTGAAAGCAATGATTTAGACTGCTGATCAATGATCTGAATATGGATGGCTGAAGGCTCCTTGATTTGGATTTGAATGGCTGAGAACGTCTGGGTCTGGATCTGGATGGGAGAAAATGCTCGACGCACCTGCACAAAGTTTTTGCAGCGGAGGTGGTTCTGGCAAAAGATCCTTTGACGCTCAAGTCAGTAACTAGGAAAGGAGATTAGGGTTTTGGTGAAAAATATTGAGTACCTTTGACTGATAGAGGGGAGAGAGTATTTATAGGCTAGGAATTAGTTATAGAAGATAGAACTGAAAATGAATCTTTAAGGATTTTATTAAAGATTCTCATGGTGAAGAGATAGAATCAGTTAATAATCATGTTTTAGATAACGAATTTGACTAACAACACTAATCAGCCGGAAATCACTCTAACTTGGGCTGTAGGTTAGCCATAACTCTGGACCTAGTTGAATTGATAGGCCTGGAGGCAGCCCATGTTCTTCTTGTAGGCATGTAGTTATTGTAAAAGTTTTGTTCAGCACTTGAGAAGCTTTGAGATGCGTGCCAAGATCTAGTAGCTCTGATATTACCCATATCACATACAATCAACACAAGCTACAAATGCTGGAAATGGATACATGGTTTTTTCTTTTTGATATCGCACTTTGATATTTTCGAATGTTTGGGACATGTCCTAAGATCACTATTGAAATTTCTTAACCTTGTTAGGGAATAAGTCGACTAGGGATAGGCATTCTGCCCTTATATTTATTTCCTTTCTTTTTCACTAATAATGGTTTTTTTGGTGGTATTGTAAAGATTTTTTTTATTATTTAATTTTTTTTGTGTGGCTTTCTCTTCAGGGTATATCAGACGGTATCGGATCAAGACTACAACGTAGGGTGTCTCTAGATCTTTATATAACAGTATAATGGTGTAATGCCCCGAATTCCAAATACATGTAATTCGTAGCAAATACAGGATCTTTTGCTTCAAATTCGTATAAATTTACAAGGAATTTAAAACTTTTATTTACAACATGTTCTTTACATCAACACAGCGGAATGTATATGAATACGACATGCAATAATGTAAATTCTTCAATCTTGTAACAACTCATCATAATGACCGCAAGTCCATGCCAAGTTCAATCCTGCAACTGGAAAACTGTGGGCACGTCAGTTGCATATAACTGACGCAATGCTATAATTCAGTGTTCTTATTAACTTAGCAATCACACACTTGAATGCAGATAGAGAAAATGTGACTATCCTAAACATGTCAGTGTATGAAATGAACTTAATGCCTAATGCAGACACACCACGATGACACTAATGCATATTTGTTCGGTATCTGTGCATCCCATTCTACATAGGTCTGAGGGCAAGCACCTACGTAATCCAAATTATAGAGTTAAATCCCTCACCATGAAATCCTACTACGGTGACAAAAACAAGATTTAGACATTCCACAAGTATAGGTTCCAGTCCCGGAGTACATCCGCCCGACCATACAGAACCCTCATCGTGCAAACATCCTGTAAGCGTCGCTCTAGCTCAGAACACTGGAGACTTGTCTCCCTTCCGCTCAACTATACATAACCCCAGAGTACATCCGCCAGATTATACATAATCCCGAAGTACATCCGCATGATCATTCGTAGTCCCGAAAATAATTGAGACTCATCTAGCATAAAACTCTCAGTCCCGGAATACATCTGCCCGACTGTAACCATAGTCCTGGAATACATCCGCCCAACCATGTTGAACCCAGTCCTGGAATACATCTGCCCGACTGTAAACATAGTCCCGGAATACATACGCTCGACCATGTTAAGCCCAGTCCCGGAATACATCCGCCCGACTTTGACTATAGTCCCAAAATACATCCGTCCTTATTGAGATCCGCACCACTCATGTTTGCCCAAGCTTCATAACATCTCCCTTTCTAGTGCATGTCCTTAAGTTTAATTATTATGACCTAGAGTTCGCTTACCCACCGGACTTAAACAAATCATTGAGAAAGTTAGCCTACACTGGCTACTCCTCAAGAGAAAGTCAACCAATACTGGTTACTTCTCAAATTCCATATATCACAACTGTCGGTATTCTGGGCCTCACTCACTTTAGAACAAACAACCATCTCAAAAGAGATCACATAGGTTACATCTAACCTCATCATAGATAACTCATTCATTATTTATTCATTATTCTTTATTCATTCTCCTTACGTTTATCAACCATGAAGTAACCAACTTTAAATGATGATTCAATCAATTATAATCCTTGTAGACAACTCCAAACTATTCACTTCAACAATATTCAATGCATTTTTAATTAATAGAACTTTGTCGTGTATTTATATATTCCAAATATATTTCTTAATGCAAAAATTCCCTTTAATCATGCAAAATTCCCTTTTTATTTGAAATCAAGGGTTCTTCTAATACATTATTTGATGTGAATATCACTTTTAATTTCCAAAATATATCTTTAAAATAATGTGGAATTATTTCTAAAGTTGTAATTATTTTTACAATATTATCCCTTTTTTTTTTCCAATTTTATAACATGAAAAAACCAAAAAATAAATTAAAATGCAAAACTGTGTATGGCCGGGATCAAACCCGAGACCATCCTGCCAACCCGCAAGCCCCCAACCACTAGGCCACTCGCGGCTGTTGAAAAGAAAGCGCTCAGCACTTTATGTACTGCAACTACTGCTTCTCTATAAAAAATCAAATTTTGTAAAAAAAGATAGAGCCTCCCAAGACTCGAACCCACGACCTGGGGTACTTTTCACAGTGCTTAAAAGCCACGCCAAGAGCCAGTATGCCCATGGTCGATCTCTGAGTATATAGGGAATAAAATTTTTTTATTTTAATTTTCTGTTTCTAACTTCTTTCTACAAAAGTTCCATTCACTCACAATACTTTATTTTGACCTCTACATGAATAATCTAACATGTATCAATAAGAAAAATTAAAAAATTTCCATTCATATGACACTAGTTTTTACATCCTCATTCTCTCTAACTAACATGAATATTTTGTAATCAAATTGGAACATAATAGTATCTACACAAATTCACACCACAATTATACTAATAAAGTTCAATCTACATTCTAGAAAATTCCTATATTCATACTAACTAGAATAGCAATTACTCATATAAAAATATTAAGCATGCATAAATTCTACTAAATTAGAAGGTAACAAGAACACCCACCTCTTTCTTGATACAAAAAGAAGTAGAACTCCTAGAAAAATGCTCCAAATCTCCAACACAAAAATGGCCCATGATGCTGCTTATTTTTGGGCAACGGCGCCAAAAACTTGTTGTGCAATTTAGTTACCTAAATAAATGGATAAAACTAGACACAAATTAAAAACCTCGCAAGTGCACGAATCGTTTATAGAAGCGTAGCAATAGCAAGGGTCGATCCCACAGAGATTGTAGACTTTAGCTTACCAACCAATAAAAAGAATAAGAATCATAAAGAGTTGTTCTAAAGAATAAAAAGATCAAAACTAAATTAAGAAATGCTAAATCACAAATATTTATGAAGTAGTTGGGTTTAGATCTCCACCAATAGTCAGTAATGCTAAATCACCTTCTGAACTTCTTCTTATTACTCATGTTTGTTCCCTTCAAGGGCATGGTATCTACTCCTTAAAGTACTGTTTCCCTAAGCCAAGAATTAGGCATGGTATCTACTCTAATTCGTTTCTTTCATTAAGTGTTTAGCATGGTATCTACTAAGTTGTACTTAAAGAAAACATAAGATCAGTGAAAACGAACAAACACTCAAGGTTCTAGAAATTGGTATCAGATCTAGATCCCTTAAGTTGATTGAACCAAGAACCCCTAAAGATTCCCTTGTTACAAGTTACGGGCACGAGATACGGGTCGTCTCAATATGCTCATATAACAGATTCAGATAGATGGTAATGCAAACTTGAATTTCTCAAGTTCTGTATGTCAGTCGACTGGCTGTCACCTCAGTCGACTGCTCTCAGAGCTTCGAGAACAAGTTTGATTATCATAAATCTATATCAATTCAATCAGATTCAATCAATAAGTAAAATAGAAGAACTCAGAAGAATATAGCACTACATAACTACGGCTTCAATCTACCCAACTATGAAATTAGTTCCACATAATAATACTTTTATTAATCAACAAGTTCAAATACATGAGCAACATAAAAGAATTAGAAAGAGAAGGAATAAACTGATGTAGTTCGGTCAGATAGGTCGGCTGGCTGTCACACAGTCGACCGGTCGTTCTTTTCTTAATGCTTGATCTCCTTTCTTCTTCTTCGATGCTGATAAAGTGCTTCTTGTTGATGACTCTGGAACACTGCGATTCGGTGATTCAGGAACGTGGAAGAGCCTCCCGAATAATGCTTCTTGGTTGGTATTTATAGAACACGGCTAGAGAATTAGGGTTTGCACTTTTCTTTTTATAGAAAAGTCCTTTTCTTTTATTTATTTCCTCCCTCGTTGCTCTGCGTATTATTTCTTTCTCTTTTCTTCTATTCTTCCTTTTCTGTTCTGATTTGGATTAGATTTGGACGAATCTTCAAATATCTTATCTTTTGACTCTGCCGCCTACCAGTCGACTTGTCTTCGAACCAGTCGACTGTGTCGAGATTTCTGAAGATTTTATAATTGATCATCCAAGTCGGCTGTTGACAATCAACTTCTCTGGGCAGTCGCCTGTTGTAATGGACCAGTCGACTGATAATCTGCAATTTCCTGTGTATCATCCTTAAAATCCTGAATCTGCTTCGTTTCTCTGTTTTAGGCTGTTTTCTATGGAAAAGAGAAAATAAGAGTTAAATATCACATATAGAGCTTCTAAATGTCTAATTTCGTTAAGATTATTGCTCCTAAAAGTGAATAATATTGTGTTCATCAAATACCCCCAAACTTAGATTTTGCTTGTCCTCAAGCAAACTAGAATTATGAACAAAGGGAAAATAATAATACTCTCGATCACCACGAATTCTTATTATGTGAGCATCAACATATAAAAATATAAACAATTTCAGATAAAGTAAAATTAAACATACTCACTTTCTCCAGTGCAATTATTTGTTCATAATTCCCAAACTCAATCATATTTGTCATGCAACTAATGTAGTTATAGTATGCAACTACTCAATCTGTGATTATCTCCTTTTCTCTACTACAAACCAAGTAGCAAACTAGAGTTTTTTTTTTTTTTTTTTTTTTTTTTTTTTTTTTTTTTTTTAATTTTTTTTTAAGTCTCTTCTCTAAAGTTGTCACTTGCCTTTTTACGCGAATGCGAAACATTTGTGATGAATCCACCCGGTTACTAAGCAAGTCACAAACTTTAAAGTGCTTTGCATACTCATATTTCAAGTTGCCGTTTGACGTAAAGGTAAACATTGGTGATGAATACCCCTAGTTACTAAGCACCCAAAACATTGGAGTAGATTGACTATATTCAAATATATATACATATACTTTATCACTCTATTTACTTAAACTCAATTTAGGACTAGATCTAAAGGGAATAATCACCAGAAAAAGCATCACATTTGTTTATTATGTATAATCGCATGACTCATATAATTTTGTAGGGAATTCTGAAACTCAATAATCCTAAAGTAAATAAGTATCCTTATTCTTACTTTATAAGAAATTGTTTATCCTAAAAAATTCAAAAGACTCTAAATATAACTAACTAATACCCCCAAACTTAGATGGAACATTGTCCTCAATGTTCGCACAAAGCTTAAAATATAGGCTAGTGTTACCATCTAGTAAGAAGGAGAGACTAAAAAAAATTGAATACGAAAAGAAAATGAAAGGAAAGTATAAATACTCCCCTGAAAATTTGGTTGCCTCCCAATAAGCGCTGTGTTTTCTGTCTTCAACTAGACATGATGAGTTCATGCGATGTATTGAATGATTTGAAGATTCACATCTTCCTCTTGCGGTTCTATGCTCATCTCTATGTATGGCTTTGCTCTATGCCCGTTCACCTTAAATGTATGATTCTTCTCTTTGCTATGAACCTCCAATGCGCCATGTGGAAAGACTTTTGTAACAATGTATGGCCCATACCATCTTGACATAAGCTTGCCTGGAAAAAGTCTCAATCGTGAGTTGTATATCAATACCTTCTGTCCTTCATGAAACTCCTTTCGTGCTAGCTGTTTATCATGGTACAACTTGGTCCTTTCCTTGTATAGTTTTGCATTTTCATATGCGTCGTGCCTCAACTCTTCAAGCTCATTCAGTTGCAACCTTCTTTTGTCACCTGCTTGTTTCATATCAAAATTGAACCTTTTGATGGCCCAATAAGCTTTATGTTCCAACTCCACTGGTAGATGACAGGCTTTTCCAAAGACCAACCGGTATGGTGACATGCCGATGGGTGTTTTGTATGCGGTTCTGTAGGCCCATAATGCATCGTTCAAGCGCAGCGACCAATCCTTCCTCCTTGTGTTGACTGTCTTTTCCAAAATGCTCTTGATTTCTCTTTTGCAATATTGAACACAATATTATTCACTTTTACGAGCAATAATCTTAATGAAATTAGACATTTAGAAGCTCTATATGTGATATTTAACTCTTATTTTCTCTTTTCCATAGAAAACAGCCTAAAACAGAGAAACGAAGCAGATTCATGATTTTAAGGATGATACACAGGAAATTGCAGATTATCAGTCGACTGGTCCATTACAACAGGTGACTGCCCAGAGAAGTTGATTGTCAACAGCCGACTTGGATGATCAATTATAAAATCTTCAGAAGTCTCGACACAGTCGACTGGTTCGAAGACAAGTCGACTGGTAGGCGGCAGAGTCAAAAGATAAGATATTTGAAGATTCGTCCAAATCTAATCCAAATCAGAACAGAAAAGGAAGAATAGAAGAAAAGAGAAAGAAATAATACGCAGAGCAACGAGGGAGGAAATAAATAAAAGAAAAGGACTTTTCTATAAAAAGAAAAGTGCAAACCCTAATTCTCTAGCCGTGTTCTATAAATACCAACCAAGAAGCATTATTCGGGAGGCTCTTCCACGTTCCTGAATCACCGAATCGCAGAGTTCCAGAGTCATCAACAAGAAGCACTTTATCAGCATCGAAGAAGAAGAAAGGAGATCAAGCATTAAGAAAAGAACGGTCGGTCGACTGTGTGACAGCCAGCCGACCTATCTGACCGAACTACATCAGTTTATTCCTTCTCTTTCTAATTCTTTTATGTTGCTCATGTATTTGAACTTGTTGATTAATAAAAGTATTATTATGTGGAACTAATTTCATAGTTGGGTAGATTGAAGCCGTAGTTATGTAGTGCTATATTCTTCTGAGTTCTTCTATTTTACTTATTGATTGAATCTGATTGAATTGATATAGATTTATGATAATCAAACTTGTTCTCGAAGCTCTGAGAGCAGTCGACTGAGGTGACAGCCAGTCGACTGACATACAGAACTTGAGAAATTCAAGTTTGCATTACCATCTATCTGAATCTGTTATATGAGCATATTGAGATGACCCGTATCTCGTGCCCGTAACTTGTAACAAGGGAATCTTTAGGGGTTCTTGGTTCAATCAACTTAAGGAATCTAGATCTGATTCCAATTTCTAGAACCTTGAGTGTTTGTTCGTTTCCACTGATCTTATGTTTTCTTTAAGTACAACTTAGTAGATACCATGCTAAATACTTAATGAAAGAAACGAATTAGAGTAGATACCATGCCTAATTCTTGGCTTAAGGAAACAGTACTTTAAGGAGTAGATACCATGCCCTTGAAGGGAACAAACATGAGTAATAAGAAGAAGTTCAGAAGGTGATTTAGCATTACTGACTATTGGTGGAGATCTAAACCCAACTACTTCATAAATATTTGTGATTCAGCATTTCTTAATTTAGTTTTGATCTTTTTATTCTTTAGAACAACTCTTTATGATTCTTATTCTTTTTATTGGTTGGTAAGCTAAAGTCTACAATCTCTGTGGGATCGACCCTTGCTATTGCTACGCTTCTATAAACGATTCGTGCACTTGCGAGGTTTTTAATTTGTGTCTAGTTTTATCCATTTATTTAGGTAACTAGATTGCACAACAAGTTTTTGGCGCCGTTGCCGGGGATTGTTTAGTATTTTAACTTACAGATCAGTAGAAAGTTTTTATTTTCTTTCTTTTAATTTTATCACTAAGTATTTTTCTTTTAGGTTACAGGATTTTGGTGGATGCACGGAAGGAGATCACTTCGTCCAGAGCTACTACCAATTGACGCAGAAACAGAACGCACTTTGCACAGATTAGGTCGACTGACTTCGACCAACCAGTCGACTGCTGCATGAAACCAGTCGACTGCACAGAGACTCACTTCACGAGCAATAATGGCGGAAGAAGTAACCAATCGAGTACCAATGCAGGACAAATTCACGCCTAAGAACATTGAGCAACCTTCCTGCATTGCGTATCAACCTAATGTCACAGGAAACATGCATCTATCTCCTCAGTTACTTAGCATGGTTCCCCACTTTAGTGGCAAACCTGATGAAGAGCCGCACCTCCATCTGCAAGACTTCTTTGATCTTTGCAGGACACAAAGCGTTCAAGGGCTCACCCCTGAACAAATCAGGTTAATATTGTTCCCTTTTTCTTTAAAACTTAATGCTAAACTATGGTATAATTCTTTGGAACCAGGATCAATTAATTCATGGGAGCAATTGGCCACGAAATTTTTGAAAGAATTCTTCCCCGCCCAAAAGACCAAACAGCTGAAAAGGGAGATTCAACTCTTCCAACAAAGGGATGGAGATTTATTCTTCGAAGCATGGAAAGATTTCAAGAACAAACTTCTCAAATGCCCTACGCACAATATGCCTAAAGATGATCAGGTACAAGCTTTTTATGAAGGTTTAAACGATACTAACAAGGCAATTGTGGATTCAGCTTGCAACGGGATCTTAATGAGGAAAAGCGGTGAAGAGGCCATAGAACTATTTGAAGAGCTAAGCGAGAACTCACAACAATTCTCAACAAGGAGGGGCCCTTCCAAAAAATAGGGAGTTTACGAAATTTCTAATAGCAATAACATTCAATTAGAAATGGTAAACATGAATAAGAAAATTGATATACTTGTTAATGCAATGTCGAGGATGGGGGGAGTTAAAAATCAAACAAACGAAATGTGTGCAATTTGTTCTCATTTAGATCATACAACTGATACATGTCCCATGTCTTCTTTCACAGATCAGGAGCATGCACACTATGTAGGTCGAGGAGTGTTTCCACCAAAGAACAATCCCTTCTCGAACACATACAATCCAGGGTGGAGGAACCATCCAAATTTCTCATGGAGCAATAATCAAAATAATCAAGGAACTCAATTCACACAAGGACATGCACGAAACTTTCAAATGGGAAGTGGGTTTGATTGGCCAGTCCAAGAACAAAAGAAGTTGGATTTTGAATCGACCGTTCTTCAATTGCTCCAACAACAACATCAAACAAACAACCAACAAGGGCAAGCAATTCAGAAATTGGAAACACAAATGGGTCAGATTGCAAAAGAATTAAGCGAGCGGAAGGCAGGAGAACTCCCTTCCCAAACCATACCAAACCCTGGAGGCCAAGAACAGCTCAAATCAGTGACAACCCTAAGAAATGGTAAGATAATTGACAGCAAGGTTGGAACACACACAGACGAATTAGAAGCACAACCATCAAAAGCTTTGGGTTCCAACGAGGTAAGTGAAAAAGAAAGGACAGTTTCGCCACCATTCCCTCAAAGGTTAGTCAATAAAAAGAAAGAACAACATTTATCTGACATCTTTGAAACTCTCAAAAAGGTAGAAATTAATATCCCCCTACTTGATGCTATTAAACAAATTCCTTCGTATGCCAAATTTTTGAAAGACTGTTGTACTCACAAAAGAACATTTCAGGTTAAGGAAGATGTGGCTTTGACAGAGGAAGTGAGCGCTGTACTATTAAGAAAATTACCTCCTAAACTGAAGGATCCAGGTAGTTTCACTATTCCTTGCAGGGTTGGTGAGCACTTCTTTGAAAAGGCACTCCTAGACTTGGGGGCAAGCATCAATCTTCTTCCTTACTCTGTTTACGAAAAGCTAGGATTGGGGGAACTCAAACCAACATCCATCACTTTGCAATTGGCAGATCGCAGCATCAAAAGACCTAAAGGTATTTTGGAAGATGTCCTAGTTCAGGTAAACGATTTTATTTTGCCTGCTGATTTTGTTGTGTTAGATATGGAGGAATCTTCAATGCCATTGTCTCTACCGATAATCCTAGGTAGGCCCTTTATGAGTACAGCTGATATAAAAATTTGTGTTAAAAAGGGTACTATAAGTATGAAAATAAATGGAGAAAAAGTTGAATTTAAAATGTTTGATATACTTAAATTACCACATGATGACCATGAATGCTATAATGTTGATGTGGTACAGGAGATTATTGATCAAACATTTCAGGTACATAGCATTGAACCACTACAAGCTGAAATTACACAATCTATAACTTCGTCTAATGTTGAACAGGAACACGATGACCAGAGGATTGCAGAGACAGTACACCACCCTGAAAGTCCAAAGTCATATTCAGGTACGCCTGCACCTATCTTTGAAAAATTGGTGTCTGATAATATTTGCTTTTCTTCAGATCAGGCGACTGACGAACAGAACAAGTCGACTGATGTCAAGGGGCAGTCGACTGTACCGAGATTTCCAGACATAGAACTTAAGCAGCTGCCCGACCATTTGAAGCATGCATATTTGGGCGAGAACCAGACGCTACCTGTGATAATTGCTGCGAACCTGAGTGCACAGGAAGAAGAAAAATTGCTGAGGGTATTACAAGAACACAAAAGCGCAATAGGATGGACCATAGCAGACATCAAGGGAATAAGTCCATCCAAATGCATGCATAGAATCCTCCTTGAAAACAACGCAAAACCAAGCAGGGAGGCACAGAGAAGGCTTAATCCAAACATGAAAGAAGTTGTAAGAGCAGAGATTCTGAAGCTGCTAGATGTTGGCATCATCTACCCCATCTCAGACAGCAAATGGGTAAGTCCTATACATGTGGTGCCTAAGAAAAGTGGAGTCACAGTGGTGAAGAATGAAGAAAATGAACTTATCCCGACAAGAGTGACTACAGGATGGAGGGTATGCATTGACTACAGGAAGCTGAATAACGAAACCAGGAAAGATCACTTCCCTCTTCCTTTTATTGATCAAATGTTAGAAAGATTAGCAGGACATAGTCATTATTGCTTTTTAGATGGTTATAGTGGCTATAATCAAATTGCTATTGCTCCAGAAGATCAAGAAAAAACCACGTTTACATGTCCTTTTGGTACTTTTGCATACAGGAGGATGCCCTTTGGATTGTGCAATGCACCAGCTACATTTCAGAGATGCATGATGAGTATATTTTCAGACATGGTGGAAAGGTTCATCGAGGTATTTATGGATGATTTTAGTGTTTTTGGATCTTGTTTTGATGAATGCCTTAACCATTTGCAGCTTGTGCTTAAAAGATGTGAAGAATGCAATTTGGTGCTGAATTGGGAAAAGTACCATTTTATGGTACAACAAGGTATTGTGTTGGGACATGTAGTGTCAAAAAGAGGCATAGAGGTAGACAAGGCAAAAATTGACATCATATCAAAACTACCTCCCCCTACTACAGTCAAGGGTGTTAGGAGTTTTCTTGGACATGCAGGGTTCTATAGAAGATTTATAAAAGATTTCTCAAAAATCTCCAAACCCCTTTGTGATTTGTTAGCTAAGGATGTTGAGTTTGCATGGACAGATGAGTGCACAAACGCTTTTATTACATTGAAAAATCTTCTCATTTCTGCACCTATTGTCATGGCACCAGATTGGAGCCATCCTTTTGAGCTCATGTGTGATGCAAGTGACTATGCTTTAGGAGCTGTTTTAGGTCAAAGAATCAATAAGGTACCCCATGTTATTTACTATGCTTCTCGAACTCTAAACGATGCACAGCTAAATTATTCCACTACTGAAAAAGAAATGTTAGCTGTAATTTTTGCTGTAGAGAAGTTTAGATCCTATTTAATTGGTTCTAAAGTTATTGTTTTCACTGACCATGCTGCTTTGAGATATTTGTTTGCTAAAAAGGATGCTAAGCCTAGGTTGATCAGATGGGTGTTGTTGCTTCAAGAATTCGATCTTGAGATTAGAGATAAGAAAGGAAGTGACAATGTCGTGGCAGATCACATGTCCAGACTACTGCATGAGGAAGAAAGAATTCTCCCACTTAATGAGAATTTTTCGGATGAACACCTATTTGAAATAAATATATCACCGGGACAGTCGACTGGTAACAGGACCAATCGACTGGTACCTCCCTGCTCACATTTTCCATGGTTTGCAGATATTGTAAATTATCTCACTGCTCATGTTTTCCCTCCAGGTATGACAAGTCAAGAAAAAAAAAGACTGGTGGCCATGTGCAGGCACTATTATTGGGATGATCCTTATTTGTTCAAATTTTGCCCTGATCAAATTATAAGAAGATGTGTGGTAGAAGAAGAGCAAATAAGTATTCTACAACATTGCCACTAATATGCATGTGGAGGACATTTTGGACCAAAAAGAACAGCACTCAAGGTATTACAATCTGGATTTTATTGGGCTAAAGTATTCAAAGATGCTTTTTCTTTTTGCAGGACTTGTGACAAGTGCCAAAGGACAGGCAACATCTCGTCTAGAAATCAAATGCCACTGCACAACATACACGTAATCGAGCTTTTTGATGTTTGGGGAATCGATTTCATGGGTCTCTTTCCTAACTCATTTGGTTATTTATATATTCTTGTTGGTGTGGATTATGTGTCTAAATGGGTCGAGACTGTCCCCTCAAAAACTAATGATCACAAAGTTGTTGTCAAGTTTTTGCAGGAGAACGTTTTCACTAGGTTTGGTACACCACGGGCGATAATTAGTGATGGAGGGAGCCACTTCAATAACTTTCCATTTGCTTCTTTGATGAAGAAGTATGGTATTACACATAGAGTGGGTACTCCATATCATCCTCAAACTAGTGGGCAGGTGGAGATTAGCAATAGAGAAATCAAGAGCATTTTGGAAAAGACAGTCAACACAAGGAGGAAGGATTGGTCGCTGCGCTTGAACGATGCATTATGGGCCTACAGAACCGCATACAAAACACCCATCGGCATGTCACCATACCGGTTGGTCTTTGGAAAAGCCTGTCATCTACCAGTGGAGTTGGAACATAAAGCTTATTGGGCCATCAAAAGGTTCAATTTTGATATGAAACAAGCAGGTGACAAAAGAAGGTTGCAACTGAATGAGCTTGAAGAGTTGAGGCACGACGCATATGAAAATGCAAAACTATACAAGGAAAGGACCAAGTTGTACCATGATAAACAGCTAGCACGAAAGGAGTTTCATGAAGGACAGAAGGTATTGATATACAACTCAAGATTGAGACTTTTTCCAGGCAAGCTTATGTCAAGATGGTATGGGCCATACATTGTTACAAAAGTCTTTCCACATGGCGCATTGGAGGTTCATAGCAAAGAGAAGAATCATACATTTAAGGTGAACGGGCATAGAGCAAAGCCATACATAAAGATGAGCATAGAACCGCAAGAGGAAGATGTGAATCTTCAAATCATTCAATACATCGCATGAACTCATCATGTCTAGCTGAAGACAGAAAACACAGTGCTTATTGGGAGGCAACCCAATTTTCAGGGGAGTATTTATGCTTTCCTTTCATTTTCTTTTCGTATTCAATTTTTTTTAGTCTCTCCTTCTTACTAGTTGGTAACACTAGCCTATATTTTAAGCTTTGTGCGAACATTGAGGACAATGTTCCATCTAAGTTTGGGGGTATTAGTTAGTTATATTTAGAGTCTTTTGAATTTTTTAGGATAAACAATTTCTTATAAAGTAAGAATAAGGATACTTATTTACTTTAGGATTATTGAGTTTCAGAATTCCCTACAAAATTATATGAGTCATGCGATTATACATAATAAACAAATGTGATGCTTTTTCTGGTGATTATTCCCTCTAGATCTAGTCCTAAATTGAGTTTAAGTAAATAGAGTGATAAAGTATATGTATATATATTTGAATAAAGTCAATCTACTCCAATGTTTTGGGTGCTTAGTAACTAGGGGTATTCATCACCAATGTTTACCTTTACGTCAAACGGCAACTTGAAATATGAGTATGCAAAGCACTTTAAAGTTTGTGACTTGCTGAGTAACCGGGTGGATTCATCACAAATGTTTCGCATTCGCGTAAAAAGGCAAGTGACAACTTTAGAGAAGAGACTTAAAAAAAAAAAAAAACACTCTAGTTTGCTACTCGGTTTGTAGTAAAGAAAAGGGGATAATCACAGATTGAGTAGTTGCATACTATAACTACATTAGTTGCATGACAAATATGATTGAGTTTGGGAATTATGAACAAATAATTGCACTGGAGAAAGTGAGTATGTTTAATTTTACTTTATCTGAAATTGTTTATATTTTTATATGTTGATGCTCACATAATAAGAATTCGTGGTGATCGAGAGTATTATTATTTTCCCTTTGTTCATAATTCTAGTTTGCTTGAGGACAAGCAAAATCTAAGTTTGGGGGTATTTGATGAACACAATATTATTCACTTTTAGGAGCAGTAATCTTAACGAAATTAGACATTTAGAAGCTCTATATGTGATATTTAACTCTTATTTTCTCTTTTCCATAGAAAACAGCCTAAAACAGAGAAACGAAGCAGATTCAGGATTTTAAGGATGATACACAGGAAATTGCAGATTATCAGTCGACTGGTCCATTACAACAGGCGACTGCCCAGAGAAGTTGATTGTCAACAGCCGACTTGGATGATCAATTATAAAATCTTCAGAAGTCTCGACACAGTCGACTGGTTCGAAGACAAGTCGACTGGTAGGCGGCAGAGTCAAAAGATAAGATATTTGAAGATTCGTCCAAATCTAATCCAAATCAGAACAGAAAAGGAAGAATAGAAGAAAAGAGAAAGAAATAATACGCAGAGCAACGAGGGAGGAAATAAATAAAAGAAAAGGACTTTTCTATAAAAAGAAAAGTGCAAACCCTAATTCTCTAGCCGTGTTCTATAAATACCAACCAAGAAGCATTATTCGGGAGGCTCTTCCACGTTCCTGAATCACCGAATCGCAGAGTTCCAGAGTCATCAACAAGAAGCACTTTATCAGCATCGAAGAAGAAGAAAGGAGATCAAGCATTAAGAAAAGAACGGCCGGTCGACTGTGTGACAGCCAGCCGACCTATCTGACCGAACTACATCAGTTTATTCCTTCTCTTTCTAATTCTTTTATGTTGTTCATGTATTTGAACTTGTTGATTAATAAAAGTATTATTATGTGGAACTAATTTCATAGTTGGGTAGATTGAAGCCGTAGTTATGTAGTGCTATATTCTTCTGAGTTCTTATATTTTACTTATTGATTGAATCTGATTGAATTGATATAGATTTATGATAATCAAACTTGTTCTCGAAGCTCTGAGAGCAGTCGACTGAGGTGACAGCCAGTCGACTGACATACAGAACTTGAGAAATTCAAGTTTGCATTACCATCTATCTGAATCTGTTATATAAGCATATTGAGACGACCCGTATCTCGTGCCCGTAACTTGTAACAAAGGAATCTTTAGGGGTTCTTGGTTCAATCAACTTAAGGGATCTAGATCTGATACCAATTTCTAGAACCTTGAGTGTTTGTTCGTTTCCACTGATCTTATGTTTTCTTTAAGTACAACTTAGTAGATACCATGCTAAACACTTAATGAAAGAAACGAATTAGAGTAGATACCATGCCTAATTCTTGGCTTAGGGAAACAGTACTTTAAGGAGTAGATACCATGCCCTTGAAGGGAACAAACATGAGTAATAAGAAGAAGTTCAGAAGGTGATTTAGCATTACTGACTATTGGTGGAGATCTAAACCCAACTACTTCATAAATATTTGTGATTCAGCATTTCTTAATTTAGTTTTGATCTTTTTATTCTTTAGAACAACTCTTTATGATTCTTATTCTTTTTATTGGTTGGTAAGCTAAAGTCTACAATCTCTGTGGGATCGACCCTTGCTATTGCTACGCTTCTATAAATGATTCGTGCACTTGCGAGGTTTTTAATTTGTGTCTAGTTTTATCCATTTATTTAGGTAACTAGATTGCACAACAGCTGCTTATTTTTGGGTGTGGGGGCAACAGGTGTGAATTCTTGTAATTTGTGAAATGAAAAGGAAAACACTAGCGTTGATCTAATCCTCGGGCTATACGTTCGGCTCAAGGGTAGCAGGTGAGAGGTAGAGGCTGAGTGCTCGGCTCGGATCTTATTACCTGCACAATGCCTAGAAACACCGGAAAAGTTCTTGGCGACAGCCCTCCGACGAACTAGTCAGTCACTGAGAAAGCAACAGTAGCTAGGGTTCAGGGAGGGAGGGGGTGTGGGGGAGTTTATTGGAGAAGTTCCCTAGACATGGGAACGAGGGCGATAATGGGAAAAGAGAAGAGGCATAATAATAATAATAATAATAATGTATATACATATCAAAATGGCGTTTATGTTTAACAATTTCATTAAAATCCAAATAGCAATAATATAATTGGTTTGGGCTAAAATGTAAATAGTCGAACAATTAAGAATGTAAAATAAAATTAAATTACACTGTTATTCGAAATAAATAAAATTTTCGGATAATAAAATGAAATAGAAAATTTCTTAGAAACTAGAATAATATTTTGTTAAAATTCGATCAATTGAAAATATAATTGTTGAAAAAGAATTTAAAAGAGTGAAGAAGTTATAAAAATTTTAAATACAGAAAATACACAGAAAAATACATATATACGGAAACAGGGGTTACAATCCTATCCACCTTACAACAAAATTTCGTCCTCGAAATTTGCTTAGGCAAAACATTGGAGAAGGCAAAAACAAACTTGTGGGGTAACAAAGCAGAGAATTAAAGGGGAAGGAACAAAGGGGTTGCAATACTCGAATAAGAAGGAAGTGGACAACAATGATGTCAAATGGAATGCATAAAAGAAATTAAACAGTATCAAAAGGAAAGAAACAACATAGGATAACAAAGTAATATAAAGGGGTAGGTAGAACTGGAATCAAAGAGAGAATGGACAGAGAAGAATTGAACCAACAATGAGTCGATGGATGAAGATGAATGCAAGGAATAAAGGGAAGCAAACAATGCAAGGAAGGAGAAGCAATATGGCTCCACGATTCCGCTGCGCCACTCTGATCGAGAAGACTCTACCAGTAGCGTCCATAGCTCCAGCAATCTGCTTCGTCGCTCACCGTGTCCTCGACACGTCCAAACGACATCCGTCTAGCATGAAGTTCAAACTCCTGGCAACCTCAGATTCTGAACACTTCCTGAGATCCTGGAACTCTGCATGCACATCTTGGAGCAAAAGACCACACTTCCTTTTCTGGTGATGGTCCAAGCCACTAACTAGTCGTAGAAGACCAAGCGATGCCAATCAACAAACCAAGAAAAAATAAAAAAAAGAATGGATGACACCAGAATCAAAAGAATATGGGTGTAATGCCCCGATTTTTTATTTAATGGAAAATTATTTATTTTGCACGTAGTGTGCACGTGCAATATTGTTGGCAAATATTTTCATCATGATGAGTATAGATTTTTAAATATATGCTTGTAATTATTTTTATAAAGCCTTCTTTCAATTAGACAAAAAGCCTTTTCTTTTTAAAAGCTCAAAGTTAATTTAATTTATTATTCTTATAATAAGTATTTTGGCCCATAAACTAAAGTCCATGAATTAATTTATTTTTTTAAATACAACTTGTAATGTTGGATACAATTTAAAGGTTATTTTTATATAAAATTTAATGTACAATTTTTTGGACCTAGTTGCATGCACGTGTATTGCACGTACACGTGCAATGTGCACAAAGTGGGGTAGGCCGGATTGCTTCTTTTTGGAGGGAATGGGAAAATTTGAATGGGATCATGGTGTGGTGGTTACTTGATTATGGGTGGTTAGTATAACTCCTCATCAAATCATAGCCATTTGTTCCTAACTCCTACTTCAATCTTAGCCATCCATTCTCCTTCATTTTTAGTATAAATACCCCCCCCCCCCCCCCCCCATGGCTAGTTAGTCTTGTGCAAATTATTTTCTCCAACCTATAGTTCAAAATACCTTATCTAGAAGTTATTTTAGTGAGTTAAAAGATTGAGAGATTGTGTGGGTTTGTGCATCAATCAAGAAGGAGAGGAGGCCGGTATAGGGAGAGCTCTCGGTTGGCTTGTGGAGGTGCTCGGTTTTGGTGTTCTTGGAGGCTCGAGTGCGCGCTTCTAGGAGGAGGACCGTTCGTGTGCAAGGACTTTTGTTTATGAAGTTGCTAATTGTGTTTGTCTCTCCATTTGAGGTGGGTAAATTTTCCCTATTTCTAAATAGGAATGCATGCTAGATTTAATTAGAAAAATGATGCATGAAAATGATTAATAAGAATGCACATTTAATTGAAAAGATGATCTCTAATTGATTGAATTGTTGATATGCCAATTGTATGTATTTCTATTGTTAAAATTCAAGTTGTGTGCGATATGAATATGGCTATGAATTGTGTAAATAAACCTTCGTTAGTAGCATGAAAAATTATGTGCAAAGATTAGTGTATTGACTATGTCACTTTATGTGCTAAATTGGAAATTTTGTTATGACGTTGTAACGAATGAATTGAGATGCAATTGTTATGTTTGGGAAATAAATAAGGGCAGAAAATTGGTATAGAGATTAATGAAATTATAATGTCGAAAAAGAATGTATTAGTGGTAGTATATCAAATTAGCCAAATTTTATGGTAGAAATGTGTTAATTATTGGGAAAAAATATGTTTAATTATCTAAGAAAATTATTCTCATATACTGGAGGGTAATTCATGAGGGAAATGATTAATCTGGATCTTTTACAGTGTGTTAGTGAGAACAATGTGAAATGAAATTTTGATGAACGTCGAAATGTTCTAAATAACAGAGAGTATTGGTTAAATAAAATTCGAATTGTACTAGTGACAACCCGAGCCTATAGCTCGAGTGGTCGGATCGCTCTAAATCGCTACAGTATATATGCGGGGCTTCTCTGAGGTTGAGGGATCGAATCCCGTTGACGCCATTCTTTTATTTTCGAACATCTTTTAAAAGAAACAGTTCGGCCAAGAGCATTTAATGCTCTCGCCACCTCTTCTAACACGTGCCACACTTGGTCTAGTGGCTTGTGCCTTTGGTTGGGTTCCTAGGGGTCGCTGGTTCGATCCTTGGCCTTCGGCTGTTGTTTAAGTGTGGAAAAAACATTTTTTTGGGGTGTTTTTAATGATAAAAAATTGTGGAAAAATTATGATTATTATTTTAAAAATATGTGGAGTCTATGAAAAATAGTTTGAGAATTATTTGCATGAAGTGGTGTATGTTTAAAGAACAAAAGTATAATTTAGAACTATAAGTTATACACTTGCATTTGTATAAAGTGGTATTTTACAAAAGATTTAGAATGGAATTTAGAAAAGAAATACGAATAAAAAGGAATTATGTGAAGTGGTGTGAATTATTCTCATTGGAGAATGGAGTGACAAATTATGATGTGTAAATATTCTTTTTTGATTGAATAACTTGTGATGTGATCTTTAATGTGAAAATAACATTTCATGAGTTACATGATGAATAGTTGAATTTAATGTATAATTATGGAATATTGAACAATTTAGAAATCATGATTGGAAAAGAGAAATACTCTTTGAGTATGATAACTCAACATATGAACTTATGAGTGGAAATGCTCAATGTTGGAAAATTGAATTGAAATTGAAACAAAAAGAGTAGATAAGTCTCCCCCGGCATTTGGAAAGAAATGAAATGAAAATTGAAAAGAAAGACCAAGGTTGGTCATGTTTGAATGAATGAATAAGTCCGGTTTAGTGGAGATGCTAACTCTAGGGCTTTGATTTTTGTTCATGATTCTAATAAAAACTAAGGATTAGTACATAGTGGAGACGTGATGAAAGTAGGAGAAAAACATGAGTTGAGGGCCATCGGATTGGCGGCATGAGAGTATTTCACAGGCTGTCTTCACGATGCATCGTGACATGACGTGGATACTGCTCCAGAGTACCGTCCCGGTGGTGACGCTTGTGGGATGGTTGGTGACTGCATGAGGATCGTGTGCCATCAAGGAGGCTGAATTGCCACAGGCTGTCTTCACGATGCATCGTGACATGACGTGGGATTCCCCTCCAGGTTTTCTGGACACGTGCTTGTACTCATAAATCATCTAGGATACCTACCGTAGTTACAGTAGTAGATTAAGTCATAACGAGGGATTGAACCCTACAAAGATGAAGAACGATTAAGGGCTTGCCCTCGGACCTATGTAGTATGGGATGCATAGAATCCAAACAAGTCCGCATTAGTGTCATCTAATATAAATAATTGCATTAAGGACTAAGTGCACAATCACAACACGATATCAATAGGGTAGTCCCTTTAGTTTGATATGTGACAAGTTTGTGTTTGCTAAATATGGAAAATAAGTTATACTATTTCCGGCATAGAGAGGATAGCCGTGTATAATGTTCGTCGGTTGAATAAACTGACGTACCCACAGTCTTATATGCAGGTAAATGACATGATAAAGATTAAAGAGGAATGGATGCTTAAAGATTATTCAATGTTGTTGTACATTCATTTAAATGTTGTAATTTTACTTCTGCTGTGCAGTGTAAATTGTAATGAATTTATGTAAACTCTGATGTAAAGTGAAAAGTTCAAATTTCCTTATAAAATTGTACTAAATGAAGTGGAAAGATCCTGTAGAACATCTCGAATTCAGTGTATTTGGGATTCGGGGCGTTACAATGGGTACAGAAAGAATGAAAATTGAGGACGACTAAATGAGTCTGAGATTTCCATTGTCATATGAATGCAAATCTGGATCTGTAAGAAAATCTAAAAACTAAACTCTCAGCCGAATCCAGCGCATATACACAAGTCATATAACAAGTACAGCAACAAGGTTCAAAACAATATTTCACACAGAATTCTTGTACAGCCAGAAATTGCAAGTTTTATTTATAAGCATGAAAATAGCATAAAAAATTACTGATTAAATCTAAGAAAAATCTAGAAGGTTCCCTAGCATGTCTAGTATCAGCAAATAAAATTTCATAAAATTCTATTACAGATATCATAGTCAACTAAATTCAGAAAATAGAAAGATACAGCAAGTTTATGAATATGAAATTTTAGACACGGCAGTATTAAAAAAGTGATAGATCACAAAGTATAACTCAAAATCCAAATCTGTCAAAAGGGTGGTGAAATAGACACAGCAGGCTACATGTCATATTCACAAGGTTTTAATCAACAACGACTGGAATCAGGTTGAAAATAGAGTTCTTTACTGGACAACATACAGTTTGGAAATATATTGATTTGTTCACAAGCATGGAATAAATTATAAAAGTCATCAAATAAATCTTAAAAAATTAGGGGTTGATCCTAGTCATGTCTAGTCATACCCAGAAAAATATTAAACCCAAATCTTACTTTTAACATCAGTTTTAAAATCATATAGCATTCAGCGATCTCATAAAAAAGAATCTGGAAATTACGACATAGCTGCAGTAAAACAGCGATAACTTACACCTCAAAAATCTAAACTGAGATCCATCGTAATTTCTGAAAAATATACATCAAGGCCTACGAATCATATTCACAAAATAATTTATTTTACTGACTTTAACAGGGTCTAAATTGTTGTACTAAATCAGGGCAGCAGCAAAAACAAAATTCTTTCATGCATTTAATCAAACAACTTATCAATAATAGATTCAAATTAGAATATAATGCAAGACATGATATATTAAATATTCAAATCAACATGGCACGGGTAATAACAAGTCTACAACGAGAACACGTCTAATACACCAAGCATGCAACAAATACACAACATATCATAGGTCACGAAGAATATATATACATGCATCAAGAGTCTATCTAGATCTAGTTTATTTTCATGTCGTGTGTGTGACAACTAAATAGAATGGATCAAGACTACGGATGGATTAAACAAATGGAGTCAAGATTTATCAAGGGATCATCATGAGAATAAACACAAAAACGAGAGCAAGACTACATGTGGTATTTTGTACTTGTATATACAACAAAATAGTATACAAGTTACTTGTCTTGGGTGTAGACGACGAATCCGACGAAAGAATAATGGGAACGGATCCTGGCACATGGCGACGATCGACACGGATCTTGATGATGATGAAATTATAATCATGATCACGATCGGTCGTTTGTACGGCTCAGATTCCAAGATCAAGGTGATGATCAAGATCAGATCAAACGAACGGTCCATATCAAGGAAATCAAGTTCAGATCTGATGATGATCACGATCACGATGAAAGATCAGATGGCCCAGATCTCCCTAATGATGAAGATGATGATGATGATCAAGAGGAGATCAGACGACCAGGATTTGAATAATCAACTCCTTGATCAAACAGTAAACGGCCAAGGTGAGAGGGTAGCTGCGCGAGGCTCGACGGTGGCAACCGTCGACTGGAATCGACGGGGATCGCTGTCGAGGGGGGGTGACTGGGGAGCAGTCGACAGTGGTGAGCAGGGCACATGCGGCGACACAGGGGAGCGGGAACAGTGGTCGATGGCTGGAGATGGTGCTGTGGAGGGTTGAAGGCGGAGACGATGATCGGAAAAGGTGCAGGGTTGATGGAGGAGGTGGTGTTTGTGGTGGATGGGTCGACGAGTTTGACGACAGGTCGAAGAGGATGCGGATGACGGGAAGATGAAGAGGCGGGGCGAGGCGGTGGTAGGCGCGATGGGGATCCGTGACGAGGGGAGGCAGGAGGCAGGATCGAAGGGGGTGATGCAGGCGAGCGGTAATGGGTTGTTTCGGAGGTAGGGGATGACAGATGGTGGCTGCGCTGGGTTTGCACAGTAAAATGGGGTAGGGTTATCTAGGGTTGGAGTAGAATAGGGTATTTATATATAGGGTTAATGGGTTTTGGGTTATTGGGTAGCGGGTTTGAATCCAATAAGAGATAGGCTATAGGGTATTGGGTTTTAAATCCAATAGAAAATGGGTTTTAGATTAAAATAATAAGTAATATATCAATAAATAAATCAATACTCGTATAGTAGTACCATTAAATCAATTGGTGTACAAAATCCATACTCCAATGATCATAAAATATAGATGGAGATCAATAGACTTCCATAATTTAATAAATAACGAAAGATGAATTTTAATAAGCATTCGAACGTAATAATAATAACAATAATGATAATATATATACATATCAAAATAGGGTTTGAGTTTTACAATTTATTATAAGTTTGGGTTAAATTTTAAATAGTCGATCAATTAGGAATGTAAAATAAAATTAAATTACACTGTTATTCAAAATAAATAAAATTTTTGAATAATAAAATGAAATAGAAAATTTCTTAGAAACCCGAATAATATTTTGTTAAAATTCGATCAATTGAAAATATAATTGTTGAAAAAGAATTTAAAAGCGAGAAGAAGTTATAAAAGTTTTAAATATAGAAAATACACGAAAAAATACATATATATGGAACCAGTGGTTACAGTAATCTATACACATTCTCAAGGTATCGTCTTTCCCATGGAGATGTACTTGGCCTAACAAAAACTTTCTGCAACAAATCTTCCACCTATTTCTTTACTTCACTCAACTCTATTGGTGTCATTCTATATGGTGCTTTTGACACAGGCGCACACCTGGGTTGTGTAGTGATACTAAATTCGACATCCCTATGTGGTGGTAATCAAGGCAACTCATCCAAAAATACCACAGGGAAATAATGAACCACTAGAATCTCTGAAACTTCCTGTACCATCCTGAATGGCAGCTATGACTCCCTTTTTTGTTTTTGTCCCCAAAAATATGAGTTCTGGCTCTACGGGCGACCTCAGTATCACTTGCTTCCTTTTGCAATCAATCACTACATCATACGTGCTCATCCAATCCATTCCAATGTTCACAACCACACCCAAATTATTAATCTCAATCAGATATGCCTAGTGTGTACTCATTTCATTCTATATCACAATCGTTGTAAGAGGGGTCTACACTTACACTGCCTCCAGTATGTGTAGCCACACTTAAAAGAAAATCATAGAAGTATACTGGTGGTTTTCCAAGTCGAGCAGCAAATACAGGAGACACAATGTATGAGATGAGCCAAAATCAAATAACACCCTAGCCATCTCACGTTGAATTGACAATAGTCCTGACAAAGTAAAAGCAACAAACCATATTATTTATATTTTTATTCGTCGTCTCAAACATACTATATCTACATACCAAGACATTCTGTAAACTATAACATATTAGCTTTCATACATAAACTAACTTAGCTATTCCACATTACCAGTAATCACTCCTTCATTGTCCTCTGCATCTTCCTCGTGTAGTGTAAAGAATCGCCCTAGAGTATATGGCTTTTTCTGCTGCTGGGTTAGATTAGCATCCTTTCTTAGTTTTGGGCATTGGCATTGGAAATCCCAATTTCTCCACAATTAAAGCAAGTCCCAGTGCCATTACTAGTATCATAGGTCCTTGTCTTCTGAGTAAGGGGTTGCCTTTCATTGCCTCAATGAGGTGATATTCTCTTTCCTTTGTTCTATTTACCATATTTTTTGAAAGTCTTTTGGAAGTCATCCATATCTTCCTATATTGCTGCCGCACGCTTCACCAACTCATTATATTGTCTAAGCCCGAGTGGAATCATACGAGATCTTAGACTAGGATGCAGTCCTTTCTCAAACTTTCGAGCTTTTTGGCTTCATCAGCAAGCATGTGTGGTGCATACCTGGATAACTCAATGAACTTAAACTCATATTCATGTACCTTGAGATTTCCTTGTTGCAAATTCATGAATTCCATCGCCTTCTTTTCTTGTACATCACGCCGAAAGTAATGAGCTCGGAATTCTTGTAGAAATGTTTCCTTAGTATCTAACTGGTTTCCCAAAGTTCTCTTCATAGATTCCCACCATACCCCAGCTTCTCCCTCGAGCAAGAAGAAAGCGAGTTTCACTTTTTGATCCGTAGTTGTCTCTATTACAGCAAATATACGTTCAACTTGGCGAATCCAGTTATCCACCATGGTTGGGTCTGCTTGTCCCTCAAAGATGGGTGGCTACATACATTTGAAGGCCTCAATCTGTCTTATAGGGTCATTGCAGCTGTGGTTACTAGTGGAGGTACTACATATTGTGTCTTGCTTGCTACAACAATGTCTCCTATAACTTTATACATCCTAGCAAACTCCGCCTCCACTTGGGGCGATATCCCATCTGCTAATCTTTCTTTTGATTGACAACTCATCTGATAATATAAAAATATGTGGTTATGGGACGTATAATCGATTCTTATTCATATTAGCTTCAAAGGTTATATACTAGCATTCTGCATAAGAAATTTTACACATATTCATTTCTAGTTCTCGCTCCTTAATACATATATACCTAGTAAACCTAGTCAAAGTGTTCCTTACAATACCCGAATCCCCATTTATATGCTTCCGGTTTGTGATGAAGTCTCCCCATAGCTTAATGTACTGCATTAGAAAGTGGTTGGGGATTCAAAGGTGGCTAATCTTAGGTTAACGTTCCACATCCTATACAACATTCAATAAATTAGTCCAGGGAAATGAGAATCATAAATGCATAGTTGACATAGTCGTAAGTCAACAATACACCTATGATGATCACAATCCTAGACCCAACTAATTCCCCGCTATACTTGGCATTATTGCCTCAAAGCCAACTCCGATACCAACTGTAATGCCCCGCATCCCGATACCTTGGAATACGTTTCTACTATCGTAGGATCAGCTTTGAGTGTAACACACAAGTACAAAATCACAGGAAATAAAAATTCTTTTTATTATTGCATGTTCACTACAACAAATTTGATTTTACATAGGTAAAATTACATAAAACAGATATAAGATCTTGAGTCTTCTAAACCAGCTGACTCGACCCCAGACTACGTAAAACCTGCAAAACTGGTCAACTGTGGGTTCGTCAGCTCATGAAGCTGACGATAACAGCATAAAAGGCAGAACTATTGATCTAGCTATCAGTTTAGTATTTGTGATTTAGATCAATCTTCATTTTATAATTTCTCAACATTACATTTAGAACTCTACGAATTCATCTTTTGCATATCCTCATAACAACTCATCTACCAGCACAATTTATAAAAGAGGAGATACGTGCACTTCAGATGAGTTTTCATCCATAGGGCTGTCGATAGTTACCTGACCCTCACATCAAGTGACATACATAGGGCAGCCAATAGTTATCTGACCCTCACATCAAGTGTCATACATAGGGCAGCCAATAGTTACATGTCCCTCATGTCAAGTATCATACATAGGGCAAAATTCATTATAAATTGCATACTTCACCAAAATTGGTGTTCTTTAGCTCATATTAAAGCTATACAAGTCGACTTCAACTTTGTAGTTATAAGTTTCTTTAAAATATTGCATCTATGTACCTGAAATATTATAAATCCACAGTAGGGTCAAATTATTGCACAAGCTTAGTTACTGTCGAATTACTGCAACTTGTTAATTCTCGTAAAATTCTTTATAAATTGCATACTTCACCAAAGTTGGTGTTCGTTAGCTCAAATTAAAGCTATACAAGTCTACTTCAACTTTGTAGTTATAAGCTTCTTCAAAATATTACATATATATACCTGAAATATTATAAATCCATAGTATGGACAAATTATTACACAAGCTCAATTACCTTCGAATTATTGCAACTTGTTAATTCTCGTAAAATTCATTAGAAATTTCATACTTAACCAAAATTGGTGTTCTGTAGCTCAAATTAAAGCTATACAAGTCCACTTCAACTTTTTAGTTATAAGTTTCTTCCAACTATTGCATCTATGTACCTGAAATATTATAAATCCACAGTAGGGTCAAATTATTGCACAAGCTCAGTTACTGTCGAATTACTGCAACTTGTTACTTCTTGTAAAATTCATTATAAATTGTGTGCTTCACCAAAATTGGTGTTCTTTAGCTCAAATTAAAGGTATAAAAGTCTACTTCAACTTTGTAGTTATAATTTTCCGCAAAATATTCATCTATATACCTGAAATATTATAAATCCACAGTAGGGTCAAATTACTGCACAAGCTCAGTTACTGACAAGGTGTTCTTTAGCTCAAATTAAAGATACACAAGTCTACTTCAACTTTGCAGTGATAAGTTTCTTCAAAATATTGCATCTATATACCTAAAATATTATAGGGTCAAGTTATTGCACAAGCTCAGTTACTGTCGAATTAACTTGTTAATTCGAGTAAAATTCATTATAAATTTCATACTTCACCAAAATTGGTGTTCTTTAGCAAAATTTAAAGCAATACAAGTCTACTTCAACAGTACCTCTTGGTCGTGAATATCAGAATATGACAAACCACCTCCATAGATATCTTTGCTTCGGAATAAAACAATTAAAATTAGGCTCACTCAAACTACAATTCATGATCAAGCAAATATACGGGATCAAGCATGCAATGTAAATCTAGGGTTATTATTTATTTTATTAACCTATCTAATGCACATAATATTGTGTCTCATACCACAGGTTCGGTGCATACAAACAGTGAACGTTTTAGACTGTGATGGTGAACTCTACAAATCGTGTACTCGTCACAATAAACAGTAATTAACAATCAGTAAACAGTAATTAACAGTCAATAAATAGTAATCCATGGCCAACAGTCCGTAACAATAATCGATCAAGCAGTAAGGGACCCTTACCGAGTACAGTCTCCGATTGTTCACTACCAAGTCAACCCTTAATACCCCAGCTTGTTAATATTTTATTACATCTAAATGTGAACATGCAAGAAGATGTCAAGATTGTGCAATGCAAGGTGTGACTAAATCTACACATTACATGAAAGGCAAAAAGTGCTTACATTAAATCAATACAAAAATATACATTCTGGACAGCAAGACATTTACGTACAAAAATAGAGATTTCCATTGCTACAGGAATGAAAATTGGATCCGTCAGAAGTTCTAGAAACTAGACTCTCTGCCGATGCCAACGCATATACACGCGACATATTGAAATCACAGAAATTATGTGTAAAACCTTATTCTTTACTAAGCTTATGTTCAGGCAGCAGGTTAAAGGCCAAGTTCACAAATATGTATTAGGTCTAAAAATTTATCAATTAATGTCACAAAAAATCATGGTGACTCCTAATCATGTCTAGTTACAACCAGATTAATATCGTATTTTAATTCCACTTTTAATAATCTCTTTTCATTAACCATTCATGTTGATATACATATAATTGAGAATCTTGAAATCCAGACCTAGCAGTACTAAAAGTCTGATATCTTGCAGATTAAAACTCGGAATTTAGATCCGTCAAATGTTCTGAAAAGTAGACACACAGAGCTACAAATGTTGTTTAAAAGGTTCTATTAAAACCTATAGAAACTAGTTCAAAAGTTTAATGTAAAAAGAGGCAGACAGCAGGCCAGCAAATATATAAATATGAATCATCAATAGTTTAAACATGCAAACATGCAATTTCATGGAAATTAAATTTAAAAAGCTCTATTTAATTATCAGCATGCAATTTCAACATTAACGAGGCATTTCATAATCATGGCAATTAATTCACGAAAATCATATTCAATCAGGAACGTTCCAATCATCAATCAATTTTATAGCATAGACCTAATTGTTTTCATGTATTACATGCATATGCAATGTATATTGGGGCATGAGTTCGAGTCAAAGATAATGGCATGAAAAGAGAATTATCACTTGGTTTTGCCGATGAATCCATAATAATCTCTTGAACAAATATTAACACATACAGATGTAAATATTGGATTATGAACTACTTGCAGGGATCAAAAAAATCTTGAACGTGAATAATAAAACGGGTTCAAGAAGACTTGCCTTATACCGATGATTAATCCGAATGAGAGAATAACGGGATTAGGATCCCGACGGTGACAATACACGTGGAAGCTTTGGAATAGCGGCAACACTTGTAAACCACAGAAGCACGAACAGCAAACAGTGACACAGCAACACAAGATCAACACAACAGCAAGCACAACAACGGCAACGACAAGAACGACAACGGCAGCAGCGACCGCAGTGGTCAGCAGCAATGATCATCAACAGCAACGGTAGCAATGGCAGCGCGGGCTGCTGCGAGGGTACGAAATGGCGACACAGCTTCAGGAGTGGTCGAGGATTGGATTGCGGTGGATTGCGGTGGACTGGCGGTTGGGGCAGGGTTGGCAGCGAAGGTCGACGAGGCTGTTGACAAGGAGAAAAGGTGAGCGGGGGCATCAGGGGCCGCGATGCTAGTGATGGGCGGGACTGGGGCTGTTGGGTGCTGGAGACGAGGATAGAGGAGCGGGATGGAGACGAGGGCGGTGCTGCGGTTGTAGGAGTGATGTGGACGATAGGTAGGTCGATGGTGGCCGAAGTAGTAGGCGACGGGGATGGGTTCGAAGGCAGGGCTTCGGTGACCGGGGCACTGGCGATGGTGGATGCGGCTTCAACGAGGATGTGAGGGTGATTCAAGGGTCGGGTTGCGGTGATGGCACTGTGGTAGTCGACAGGGCTGTCGACGAGGACGACGGGTGTTGGGTTTCGAAGGTAGGCTCGAGGAAGAAGAAGTAGGCGGCGGGGTTAATTAGGTTAATGATAATTTGGGTGATTAGGGGTAGGGGTTAAACAGTGGTAGATATAGGGTTAGAAGTGGGGTTAATGGGTTTCGGGTACGGGTTAGCGGGTTAACAGGTTATAGGGTTTAGGTTTGAGTCCAATAGGGAAAAATTAGGATTAATATAGATCTAATTGGAGTGTTCAATGAGCAAAATTTAAATAGGTTGAATAACAAAATTTTCAGACTTCAATAGAATATAAAATTCAAAATTGGAAGAATAAATCGTATTGGATGCAAATAACAAATTTTATTATCAATTATCAAAATTACAAAGGTTCAAAAAAGATAAAGAAGAAAAATAAATGAATAATAATACAAAGAAAAACCAACAATTGGGAATAGGGGTTAGTAATCCTACCCACCTTACAAGAAGAATTTCGTCCACAAAAGTCATACAAGTGGTACATTGGGTAACCCCAAAAAGGAAAGAAAACAAAAGAAGCTACTCGAATAGATGAGGGAACTTCTCTCAGATCTCCTCCAACTCCCAAGTCGACTCATCCGGTGAGTGGGGATTCCAAGAAACTCGAACTAGTTTGATGACTCTATTCCTCAATACCTTCACTCGTTGGTCCAAGATAGATACTGGCCTAATCTCGCTGGATAAATCCGGCCTCACAGACAACTCTGAGTAGTCAAACATGTGACTATCGTCCCTGATGTACTTCCTGAGCTGGGAGACATGGAATACATCATGGACTCCAGATAGTGTCGGGGGTAGAGCGAGCCTATAGGCCACATTGCCTACTCACTCCACAACATCGAACGGCCCAATAAATCGGGGACTTAGCTTGCCCCCACCACCAAAACGGATGATGCCTCTCCATGGCGACACTTTTAGGAACACATGGTCCCTCGCTCTGAACTCCAAAGGCCTTCGACGAACATCTGCCCACTTCCTCTGCTTATCCTGGATAGCCTGCAAATGCTTCCTGATTTGAGCCACTGCATCAACAGTCTTCGTGATCAACTCAGGTCCCAAAAGTTTCCTCTCGCCGATGCCATCCCAACAGACCGGCGACCTACACTTGCACCCATACAGAGCCTCAAATGGTGGTGCCTTAAGACTCACCTGGTAACTGTTATTGTATGAGAACATGGCCAAGTGCAGGTGATCTTCCCAAGAACCCCCAAACTGGAGAATGCAGGATCTCAGCATGTCTTCCGGGGTCTGAATCGTCTTTTTCGACTGTCCATCTGTCTTTGGATGAATGTTGTACTATAGATCAACTTAGTGCCCAAGCTCCTCTGAAGATTCTCCCAAAACTGAGACCTGAATCTCGTATATCTGTGTGATACGATGCTGACAGGAACTCTATGCAGTATGAAAACCTCCTTAATGTACTTCTCGGCCAAACTCTCAGTGGACTGACCCACTCTGAAAGGAATGAAGTGGGCACTCTTCATCAACCAGTTTACTATCACCCAAATAGCATTATGAGCCTTTGAACTTCACGGCAGTACTGTCACAAAATCCATCGTGATGTTCTCCCATTTCAACTCTCGGATTGGAAGAGGTTGCAAAAGTCCCGCGGTCCTCTGATGCTCTGCCTTCACTTGCTGACAGATCAAACACTGTGACACAAACCTTGCCACAGCTCTCTTCATATCGTGCTACCAAAGTGTTGCTTCAGATCCCAATACATGTTCGTACCTCCAGGATGAATAGAATAGGGAGACCGATGAGCTTCCTCATGCAGCCTATGCCTTACTTTGCCTCTAGGTACACATAACCTAGCTCCAAAATGAAGAAACCCGTATGAATTAATGATCAAATCAGTTCTCAAGCCTGTTTCCACTTCGCTTCGGAACTTCTGCAACTGCTGATCGCCTGCTTGGGCTTCCTTGATCTGCTCTACCAGTGAAGACTACAACTGCAACATCATGCACTGCTGTTTTCAACCAGGAAGTATCACATCCAACTCCAGCCTTCTCATATCCTCCACTATTTGCTTCTATTTAGTAAGGAACATGGCAGCAAGTCTTCTGCTCATGGCATCAGGTACCATGTTCACTTTGCCCAGGTGATACTGCATGTTGATGACATAATCTGTCATCAGCTCCAACCATCTCCTTTGCCTCATGTTCAACTCCTTCTTTGTGAACACGTACTTGAGGCTCTTGTGATCAATGAAAATCTCGATTCTATCCATAAGCAGATAATGCCTCCACAACTTCAAAGCAAAAATCACGGCTGCAAGCCCCAGATCATGTGTAGGGTAGTTCTTCTCGAAAGGCCTCAACTGCCTGGATGCATAGGCGAAAACTCAGCCTCGCTGCATCAAAACTGTTCCCAGACCTCTACCCGAAGCATCACAGTGGATCACAAAACCGCCCGAACAGTCGGGTATAGTCAGCACAAGTGTTGACGTCAACTGGCCCTTCAAATCCACAAAAGCTTCATCGCAAGCCCTATCTCAAACAAACATCTGCTCTTTCTTAGTCAAATTGGTCAAGGGTCCAGCTCCCTTCGAGAAATCCTGGACGAACTTCCGATATTACCCTGCCAATCCCAGAAAGCTTCGCACTTCTGACGCTGACTTCAGAACCGGCCAATTCTTGACCGCAGAGATCTTCAACGGATCAACAGAAACACCATCACCGGAGATAATATGACCCAAAAAGGTAATACGGTCAAGCCGAAACTCACACTTGTTGAGCTTCCCATACAGCCGGTTCTCCCTCAAGGTCTGTAAGACAATCCTCAAATGTTCAGCATGATCTTTCCGGTTCTCCAAGATGTCATCAATGAACATCACCACAAATTGGTCCAAATACGGCGAGAACACCCAGTTCATCAAACTCGTGAACACTGCAGGTGCATTGGTAACTCAGAAGGGCATTACCAGAAACTCATAATGCCCGTACCTTGTCCAGAACGTTGTCTTCTGAACATCCTCATACTTCACCTTAAATTGATGATAACCAGAACAGAGATCCAACTTCAAAAAAAAACTGAAGAACCCCCTCGTTGGTCAAACAGGTCGTTAATCCTCGGCAATGGGTTCCGATTCCTGACAATGAAATTATTCAACTCTCTGTCGGCGATTGCCATCCTTCTTGTTGACGAACAAAACTGGGGCTCCCCAGGGTGAAACACTCGTCGTGATAAAACCCTTATCCAACAACTCCTGGACTTACACCTTCAGTTCTGCCAACTCAACTGGTGTCATGCGGTACAGACTCAATGAGATAGGTGTCGTACCTGACTGAACATCAATACTGAAATCCACATATCGTTCTGGCAGTAATCTATGCAATTCTTCTTGAAAGACATCGGGGAAGTCCCACACAACACGGGGTGCAACATCTCCATCTGTGCCCGACGACTCAAGTGTAGCAGTTGTCGGGTTCATCGAGCTCTTGACACACGCAAGCAGTGTCTCACCCGCATGAAACTCGAACTCTTGGTGTCCTGGAAGCCTGAAAGTCACATTCTTTTCTCGGCAATCAATCACAACATGTGTAACACCCAGCCAGTCCATCCCCAGAATAACATCAAAGCCAGAATTGGGGATCACAATAAGATCAACCTTGAAAGCCACACCACCTATCAGCAAAGGGCTTTGCTTGCACACCCTAGAATAGACAATGACATCTCCACCCGTGGTGATGTTCCAAGATGCGCATGGCATCACATGCCAAACGATGCTGATCAACATAGCGGGAGGAAACAAAGGAGTGGGTAGCACCAGAGTCAAACAGAACATGAGCAGGAAGAGAAAAAATTAAGATGACACCTACGAGATGATCAAAGAATAGGAATGAGGTGAAGGCAGGATATATGCATGAATAATTGTACCAAAAAAAAGGAATAACATGCAGAATTGAATAAAGAAAATAAATAATACAATTACTGCAATATATCTGCAACCACTCCAACAGCTGTCCCAGCTTTCTCAGCAGTCAGGTTATAGGCCAGATCACGGCCTCCAGTCTGACATCTCCTCGGGGCCACTATCCTCTGATCAAAGGCTTGCCTCTGCGGTGGAAGATGTCGTCTGCCCTGACCTCGAGTCAGTGCTCCCTTCTGAGCTGCACCTCCAATCTGTGCAGAAGCCGTGCTCCAGGAATAGTCACGAACCATGTGATCACTGCTCCCACATGCAAGGCATAGCCGATTGGCTACACTGCAGTCCTGCCGCGAATGTCCAACCTTATGACAGTAGTCAAAATTCTGAATGGTCTTCTGTAGTTGCGCCCTCACAGGAGGGTTCGGAACTGGTCTCCGAATAGGCCCTCAGTAGGCCGAGCTATAATAGGGTGCTACATAGCCCGCTGAGTAACACCCAACCTCCTGAGAGTCTGCTCCTGGATCATGGCCGCATCCAGAGCATTGGCATAAGTGCGGTGCCGTTGGGCAGCCAAACAGTCTTGAATGTGGAAGTTCAAGACCATCCGGAACCTACGAGCCTTGTCCTCGTCAATGACCACCAGGGCAACAGCGAAGCGGCTAAGCTGAGTGAACTCTGCAGCATACTCGTTCATGGAAAGATACCCCTGAGTAAAGATAACGTTTAAATTAACATTGTCACATATGAAGTAGACAACAAAAAATGACATTAAATAACATTATCTGACCGACCTGAGTTAAGGAACAAATTGTCGCTCCATCTCAATCTTGGTAACACTGGGGAAGAACTTTGCCATGAATCTCTCTGTGAAAATAGCCCAAGTGATGGGTCTCTCAAGCCTCTCAGTCTCGGCCCGCCACTAGATATCCACCAGCTGGATTCTTATCTCATCCACACGATCCACATCAAAGATCTGACCTGCAATCAACAACTGCTCCATCCAGATAAGCCATTGCTCAGCCTCTAGCAATATCTCCGTCCCCGAAAACTTATCCGGGTGCAGCCTTATGAAGTCTGCCACTGTGCCGAGCCTTGGTGGCAACAGCCCCGGAGCAGGTCCAACGGCAGTTCGGTTGGCCGCCTCCAATGAAGCCATCATCAACTCATTATGTTCTTGCTGAAGGGCCATCGGTTGTTGCATAGGCTGGAGGATAGCAGCATTATCTGGCTGCTCATTCCTCGGACGGGAAGTGGAAGAACCTCCGCTAGCCATAGTCTACAACAAGATCAAATATGGTCAGTACCCAGATTATATGTTGGTTATTATATGTTCATGTGATCAATGTGGTGCGCATATCATTGAGTTAACTTGGCTAGAGACAGATCTGAATAACATATCAGCCAAACATGACTAACACATTAGCCAAACTTGGGCTCTGATACTACTAAAAATCCTGTCACACCCTGTTTTCCAAAATACAAAAATACAAGCATGTAACAAAGGCCCAGTGAATGATGTAAGCATCATCCATAAGTTGTACCATTCGAACTCACCAACATTAATAACAATCACAACCACGCAAGAGTAAATAATCACATAAACAAAGAATAACTTCAATAATCAATGAAATAATCCATAAGACAATATCCAACATCTGGGAAAACAACTTCGGGTCATAAAGCCCAAAAACAAACTAAAATAGCAATAACAATGTTCAACGGAAAAAGCATAAAGGGATAATCAATGTGGTTTATTCTTTTGAGCTCTATTCTCTAGAATTGTTGCTCACCGAGTCCTTCGGGTATTATTCCTTGAGTACCTGCAAACTCATGATCTAAAGTAGAAAAATAATGTCCGTTAGAGCAAGTAGTGGGAAACAGAGAACAATAAAAGTATGGTATATCAAGAATAAAGGACTGGATCAAAGTCGAGGAACAAAAACAACGGTTGGCAATAAAGTCAAGGGTCTATATTTAATTATGCAATAATCAATAGTTAGAATTCATGATCAATATCGATGACAATATACAGGATCAAGCATGCAATGTCAATTTAGGGTTATTATTTATTTTATTAACCTATCTAATGCACGTAATACTGTGTCCCATACCACAAGTTCGGTGCATGCAAACAGTGAACATTTTAGACGATGATGGTGAACTCTATAGATCATGTACTCGTCACAATAAACAGTAATTAACAATCAGTAAACAGTAATTAACAGTCAATAAATATTAATTCATGGCTAACAGTCCGTAACATTAATCGATCAAGCAGTAAGGGACCCCTACCAAGTACAGTCTCCAATTGTTCACTACCAAGTTAACCCTTAATACCCCGGCTTGTTAATATTTTATTACATCTAAATGAGAGCATGTAAGAAGATGTCAAGGTTGTGTAATGCAAGGTGTGACTAAATCTACTCATTACATGCAAGGCAAAAGGTGCTTACATTAAATCAATACAAAAATATACATTCTGGAAAGCACGATGTTGTTGTACAAAAATAGGGATTCTCGTTGCTACAGGAAAGAAAACTGGATCCGTCAGAAGTTCCAGAAACTAGACTCTCTGCCGGTTCCAACGCATATACACGCGACATATTGAAATCACAAAAACTATGTGTAAAACTTTATTCTTTACTGATCTTATGTTTAGGCAGCAGGTTAAAGGCCATGTTCACCAGTATGTCTGAAAATTTATCAATTAATGTCACAAAAAATCTGGGTGACTCCTAATCATGTCTAGTTGCAACCAGATTAATATCATATTTTAATTCCACTGCTAATATTCTCTTTTTATTAACCATTCATTTTGATATACATATAATTGCGAATCTGGAAATCCAGACCTAGTAGTACTAAAAGCCTGATATCTTGCAGATTAAAACTCGGAATTCAGATCCATCAAATGTTCTAAAAAGTAGACACACAGAGCTACAAATGTTGTTTAAAAGGTTCTATTAAAACCTACAGAAACTGGTTCAAAATTTTAATGTAAAAAGAGGCTGACAGTAGGCCAGCAAATAGATATATATGAATCATCAATAATTTCAACTTGTAAACATGCAATTTCTTGGTAATTAAATAACAAAGGCTCTATTTAATTATCAACATGAAATTTCAACATTAACTAGGCATTTCATAATCATGGCAATTAATTCAAGCAAGAACATTCCAATCATCAATCAATTCTATTGCATAGATCTAATTGTTTTCATGTATTACTTGCATATGCAATGTATATTGGGGCATGGGTTCGAGTCAAAGAAAAAGGCACGAAAGGAGAATTATCACTTGGTTTTGCTGATGAATCCGTAATAATCTTTTGAACAAATATTAACAAATACAGATGTGAATATTAGATTATGAACTACTTGCGAGATCAACAAAATTCTTGAACGGGAATAATAAAGGGGGATCAAGAAGACTTGCCTTATACCGACGATTAATCCAAATGAGAGAATAACGGGATTAGGATCCCAACGGCGACAATACACGTGCAAACTTCGGAATAGTGGCAACACGTGTAAACCACAGCAGCACGAACAGCAAACATCAACACAGCAACAGCAAGATCAACACAAAAGCAAGCACAGCAACTGCAATGGCAAGAACAGCAACGGCATCAGCAACCACTGCGGGCAGCGACAATGATCGGCAACAGCAATGGTAGCAGTGGCGGCACGGGCTGCTATGAGGGTACGGAACGGCAGCATGGCTTCGGGAGTGGTCGAGGACTGGATTGTGGGGGACTGCGGGGTGTGCAGGGTCGACAGCGGGGGTCGACGAGGCTGTTAACGAGGAGAATAGGTGGGCGGGGTGACCAGGGGCAGCGATGCTGGTGATGGGCAGGACTAGGGTGGTTGGGTGCTGGCAACGAGAATGGAGGAGCGGGATGGAGACGAGGGCGGTGATGCGGTCGTCGGAGCGATGGGGACGGGAGGTGGGTCGATGGTGGCAGAAGCAGCAGTCGATGGGGATGGGTTCGATTTTGATTCTTGGTTTTGATGACTACAACACAATACAAAGTTTGTCTACCACATATCTCTTGCAGAGTGTATCAAAGTCAATACCATTGTGAAATACACAAAGACAACACAATCTGATGAAGCCTTCAAGAATAATTGATCAAGCTTCAAGATATCTAGACAAAGGCTCAAGCTCAAGACAAAAGCTCAAGTTCAAGGCAAGATTCAAAGTGCTTCAAATGTTTAAACAAAGTATCTTGTAATATTGTAATTTTAATTCTTTGAGTCTTAGAAACTTGCAATAGCCTTGTCACACACACACTCACACATACTTTAAATAATCTGAGTATTTTACAAAATCAAAATGTCAAAACAAACTTGAATAAGTTCAGCTGTACGAGTACCGGTCGACCACTCCTTGGAACCAGTCGACTGTTATAGTACGAAACTGCCTGAACTCATACAAGCTCTGGCCAGTCGGCTCATTATGGCAACCCAGTCGACTGTTCAAGCCGTTTCGACAGTTTTCTGAATTTAAAACTTGTATTTCAAAATCAAATCTTTTTTACTGTCGTTGTATGGAAGTTGGGATTCTATCTCTCAACGTCCAAACGTTTCTAACTCTATAAAAAGAGTATAGAATTCATTTGGAAAAGGTTCCCTAATTCCAAGCATTCTTTAACTCTCAAGTCTTTTGTTTTCAACAAGAACAAGTGTTTCAAAAGCATACAAACTCTCTGATACTTGGTTCTCTGAATTTCAGTCTAGTATAACATTGATTTCGTTTTAGACCGAATGCAGAAGTTGACCTAATAGCCACTATACAAAAGCACTATCACATACAAGGCTATAGGTTGTTGTAAACTCAATTTTTGTTGTTGTTTTCACTCTCGGGTTGTGAGAGTGGTCCTCTCGGTTGGATAGTAGGACTCTTGGTTTTAGAGTCGGTTTCACTCTAGGGTGTAGAGTGGGTTTGCTTTCTCTAGTGGTGAGAGAGATCTACGGATTTGACATTGTTGTTGTCAAAGGCCGTAGAGTATTCTTGTATTTTTTTTTAAGAATAGTGAAAAATCTCAAATGGGTTGCTTGGGAAATGAATGTAGGTCGGGAGGGCCGAACCAGGATACATCGTTGTGTTTGGCTGTGATTGACTCTCTGTGGTTGTATTCTCTCAACTTGCAATTTCAATTTCTCTGATTTTTATTTCAAAAACTTGCCGGGTCGACTGGTTTTCTGCTATAAGTCGACTGATCAGGCTTGTAACTCTTCAGTAAAATACTCTTCTTATCTGACGCAATAATCGACTGTATTTCTATTTGCAGTCGACTTAACAGTAAGAAAATTTCAAGTTCTTAATTATTTTTTACACAACACTATTCACCCCCCCCCCCCCCTCTAGTGTTATTTCCCTTGCCTACAGGATCCAACATTCGAAGGCATGGCATGGATGATCGGGGCATTGGCGATAGTGGATGCAGCGTCGATGAGGATGTGAGGGTGATTCGAGGTTCGGGTTGCAGTGATGGCACCATAGTGGTCGACAGGGCTGTCGATGAGGACAAAGGGTGTTGGGTTTTAAAGGTAGGGTTGAGGAAGAACAAGTAAGCGGCAGGGTTAATTAGGTTAATGATAATTAGGGTGATTAGGGTTAGGGTTAAACAGTGGTATATACAGGTTTAGAAATGGGGTTAATGGGTTTCAGGTACAGGTTAGCAGGCTATAGGGTTTAGGTTTGAGTCCAATACGGAAAAATTATGATTAATATAGATCTAATTGGAGTGTTCAATGAGCAAAATTTAAATAGGTTGACCAACAAAATATTCAGGGTTCAATAGAAAATAAAATTAAAAAGATTGGAAGCAAATAACAAATTTTATTATTAATTATCAAAATTACAGAGGTTTAGAAAAGATAATGAAAAAAAAGAAATGAATAATAATGCAAAGAAAAACCAACAATTGGGAATATGGGTTACGAACCAGTTTGATGATTCTATTCTTCAATGCCTTCTCTCGTCGATCCAAGATAGAGACTGGCCAAATCTCGCAAGATTAGTCCGGCCTCACAGACAACTCCGAGTATTCAAACATGTGACTGTCGTCACTGATGTACTTCCTGAGCTGGGAGACATAGAATACATTATGGACTTCAGATAGAGCCGGAGGTAGAGCGAGCCTGTAGGCCACATTGCCTACTCGCTCCACAACATCGAACGGCCCAATACATCAGGGACTTAGCTTGCCCCCCACCACCAAAGCGGATGACGCCTCTCAATGGTGACACTTTCAGGAACACTTGTCCCCCCGCTTTGAACTCCAAAGGCCTTCGACGAACATCTGCCCACTACCTCTGCCTATCCTGGGCAGCCTACAAATGCTTCCTTATTTGAGCCACTACATCAACAGTCTTCTTGATCAACTTATGCCCCAAAAGTTTATTCTCGCTGATGTCATCCCAACAGACCGGCAACCTACACTTGCGCCCATACAGAGCCTCAAATGGTGCTGCATTGAGACTCGCCTAATAACTGTTATTGTAAGAGAACTTAGCCAAGTGTAGGTGATCTTCCCACAAGCCCCCAAACTGGAGAATGCAAAATCTTAGCATGTCTTCCATGGTCTGAATCGTCTTTTCCGACTGTCCATCTGTCTGTGGATGGAACTTCGTACTGTAGCTCAACTTAGTGCCCAATCTCCTCTAAAAACTCTCCCAAAACTGATATCTGAATCTCGTATCTCTGTTCGATACGATGCTGATAGGAACTCTATGCAGTCTGAAAACCTCCTGAATGTACTTCTCAGCCAAACTCTCAGTGGACCAACCCACTCTGAAAGGAATGAAGTGAGCACTCTTCGTCAACCTGTCTACTATCACCCAGATAGCATTATGACCTTTGGGACTTCTCGGCAATGCTGTCACAAAATCCATCGTGATGTTCTCCCATTTCCACTCTGGGATTGGAAGAGGTTGCAAAAGTTCTACGGTTCTCTGATGCTCTGCATTCACTTGCTGACAGATCAAACATTGTGACACAAACCTTGCCACAACTCTCTTCATACCATGCCACCAAAGTGTTGCTTCAGATCCATATACATCTTCGTACCTCCAGGATGAATTGAATAGGGAGGCCGATGAGCTTCTTTATGTAGCCTATGCCTGACTTCTCCTCTAGGTACACACAACCTAGATCCAAAACGAAGAGACCCGTCTGAATGAATGATCAAATCAGTTCTCAAGCCTGCTTCCACTTCGCTTCTGAACTTCTGCAACTGCTGATTGCCCGCTTAGGCTTCCTTGATCTGCTCTACCAGTGAAGACTGCAACTGTAATATCATGCACTGCTATGTTGAACCAGGAAGTATCACATCCAACTCCAGCCTTCTCATATCCTCCACTATTTCCTTCTGTTTAGTAAGGAACATTGCAGCAGGTCTTCTGCTCAAGGCATCAGGTACCATGTTCACTTTGCCCAGGTGATACTGCAGGTTGATGTCATAATCTGTCATCAACTCCAACCATCTCCTTTGCCTCATGTTCAACTCCCTCGTGTGAACACGTACTTGAGGCTCTTGTGATCTGTGAAAATATCGTATCTATCCCCAAGCAGATAATGCCTCCATAACTTCAAAGCAAAAATCACGGCTGCAAGCTCCAGATCATACGTATGGTAGTTCTTCTCATGAGGCCACAACTACCTGGATGCATAGGCGATAACTCGGGCTCGCTGCATTAGCACTGCTTCCAGACCTCTACCCGAAGCATCACAGTGGATCACAAAACTGCCCAAACTGTCGGGTATAGTAAGTACAAGTGCTGACGTCATCCGACCCTTCAACTCCAAAAAAGCTTCATCACAAGGCCTATCCCAAACAAACTTCTTCTCTTTCTTCGTCAAATTGGTCAAGGGTCTAGCTATCTTCGAAAAATCCTGAACGAACTTCCGATAATACCCTGCCAATCCCAGAAAGCTTCGCACTTTCGGCGCTGACTTCGGAACCGGCCAATCCTTGACTGCAAAAATCTTCGACGGATTAATAGAAACACCATCACTGGAGATAATATGACCTAGAAAGGCAACACGGTCCAGCCAAAACTCATACTTTCTGAGCTTCCCATACAGCCGGTTCTCTCTAAAGGTCTGCAAGACAACCCTCAAATTCTCAGCATGATCTTCCCGGTTATACACCAAGATCTCATCGATGAACACCACCACAAATTGGTCCAAATACGGTGAGAACACCCTGTTCATCAAACTCATGAACACTGCTGGTGCATTGGTAACTCCGAAGGGCATTACCAAGAACTTATAATGCCTGTACCTTGTCCGGAACGTTGTTTTATGAACATCCTCAAACTTCACCTTAACTTGATGATATCCAGAATGGATATACAACTTCGAGAAAACTGAAGCACCCCCCAATTGGTCAAATAGGTCATCAATCCTCGGCAATGGGTACCGATTCTTCACAGTGACATTATTCAACTCTTGATAGTCAATGCAGAGTCGGCGACTGCCATCCTTCTTATTGATGAACAAAACTGGGGCTCCCCAGAGCGAAACACTCGGCCTGATAAAACCCTTATCCAACAACTACTGGACTTGCACATTCAGTTCCACCAACTCAACTAGTGCCATGTGGTACGGACTCTTTGAGATAGGTGTCGTACCCGGCTAAACATCAATACTGAACTCCACATCTCGGTCTCACGGTAATCCGTGCAATTCCTTTAGAAAGACATCGAGGAAGTCCCGCACAACTAAGGGTGAAACATCTCCATCTTTGCACAATGATTCAAGTGTAGCAGATGTCAGGTTCATCAAGGTCTTAACACGCCCAAGCGGTGTCTCACCCACATGAAACTCAAACTCTTGGTGTCCTGGAAGCCTGAAAGTCATCTTCTTCTCTCGACAATTAATCACGGCATGAGTAACACCCAGCTAGTCCATCCCCAGAATAACATCAAAGCCAGAATTGGGGATCACAATAAGGTTAGCCTTGAAAGCCACACCACCTATCAGCAAAGGGCTTTGTTTGCACACCCTATAATAGACAATGATACATCCATCTGTGGTGATGTCCCAAGCTGCGGGAATGACGTCGCTTGCCAAACGATGATGATCAACAAAGTGAGAGGAAACAAAGGAGTGGGTAGCACCGGAGACAAACAAAACATGAGCAAGAAGAGAGAAAATTAAGATGACACCTAAGAGATGATCAAAGAATAGGAATGAGGTGAAGGCAGGATATATGCACGAATAATTGTACCAAAGAAAAGGAATAACATGCAGAATTGAATAAAGAAAATAAATAATACAATTACTGTGATGTACCTACAATCACTCCAACTGCTGTCTTAGATTCCTTAGCAGTCAGGTTATAGATCTAACCACGGCCTCCAGTCTGACCTCTCCTCAGTGCCACTCTCCTCTGATCGAAGGCTTGCCTCTGCGGTGGAAGAGGCCGTCTGCCCTGACCTCGAGCCAGTGCTCCATGCTGAGCTACACCTCTAATTGGCACAGAAGCCCTACTCCTGGGATAGTCACAAACCATGTGATCACTGCTCCCACATGCAAGGCATAGCCGATTAGCTACTCTGCAGTCCTGCCGCGAATTTCAACCTTATGACAGTAGTCACAAGTCTGAACGATCCATGGGGAAACAAGAGGATACGGCTTTGCCCGCACAGGAAGGGTCGGAACTGGCCTCCGAATATGCCCTCCAGTAGGCCAAGCTACAATAGGGTGCTGCACAGCCCGCTGAGTAGCACCCAACTCCTGAGAGTCTGCTCCTAGATCCTGGCTGCATCTAGAGCATCGGCATAGGAGCAGTGCTGATGGGCAGCCAAATAGTCTTCAATGTGGAAGTTCAAATCCATCAGAAACTTGCGAGCCTTGTCCTCGTTAGTGGCCACCAGGGCAACAACAAAGCAGTTAAGCTTAGTGAACTCTGCAGCATACTCGTCCATAAAACGATTCCCCTGAGTCAAGATAACATTTAAATTAACATTGTCACATGTGAAATAGGCAACAACAAATTACATCAAATAACATTATCTGACTGAACTGAGTTAAGAAAACAAACTGTCGCTCCATCTCAACCTTGTTTACACTAGGGAAGAACTTTGCCACGAAGCTCTCCATGAAAGTAGCTCAAGTGATGGATCTCTTGAGCCTCTCAGTCTTGGCCCGCCACCAGATATCCACCTGCAGGATGCTTATCACATCCACACGATCCACATCGGAGATCCGAGCTGCAATCAACAACTGCTCCATCCGGATAAGCCATTGCTCAGCCTCCAGCGGCGTCTCCGTACCTGAAAACTTATCCTGGTGCAGCCTCATGAAGTCTGCCACTATGCCGGGCCTTGGTGGTAGTAGCTCCGGTGCAGGTCCAGCGGCAGTTCGGTTGGCCGCCTTCAATGTATCCCTTATCAACTCATTATGTTCTTGTTGAAGGGCCATCAGCTGTTGCATAGTCTGGAGGATAGCAGCATTATATAGCTACTCATCTTTGGGACGGGAAGTGGAAGAACCTTCGCAGGCCATAGTCTACAACAAGATCAAATATGGTCAGTACCCAGATTATATGTTGGTTATTATATGTTCATGTGATCAATGTGATACACATTTCATTGAGTTAACCTGTCTAGAGCCAAACCTGACTAACATATAAGTCAAACATGACTAACACATTGGCCAAACCTGGGCTTTGATACCACTAAAAACTCTGTCACGCCCTGCTTCCCGAAATATGGAAATACAAGCACGTAATAAAGGCCCAGCGGAATAGACTACCCACAGATCTAATTGTTTTCATGTATTACGTGCATATGCAATGTATATTGGGGCATGGGTTCGAGTCAAAGATAACGACACGAAAAGAGAATTATCACTTGGTTTCGCCGATGAATCCGTAATAATCTCTTGAACAAATATTAACAAATACAGATGTCAATATTGAATTATGAACTACTTGCGGGGATCAAAAAAATTCTTGAACGCGAATAATAAAGGGAGTTCAAGAAGACCTACCTTATACCGACAATTAATCCGAATGAGAGAATAACAGGATTAGGATCCCTACGGCGATAATACACGTGCAAGCTTCGGAATAGCGGCAACACGTGTAAACTGGTGGCACTAACAGCAAACAGCGACACAGCAATAGCAAGATCAACACAACAGCATGCACAACAATGGCAACGGCAAGAAAAGCAACGGCAGCAGCGACTGCAACGGGCAGCGGCAATGATCAGCAATGGCAACGGTAGCAATGGCAGTGCAGACTGCTGCGAGGGTGCGGAACAACGGCACGGCTTTAGGAGTGGTCGAGAACTGGATTGCGGTGGACTGCGGTGGGTGGCAGGGTCGGCAGTGGCGGTCGACGAGGCTGTTGACGAGGAGAAGAGGTGTGCGGGGTGATCAGGGGAGGCAATGCTGGTGATGGGCAGGACTGGGTCAGTTGGGTGCTAGCGATGAGGATGAAGGAGCGGGATGGAGACGAGAGCGGTGTTGCGGTCATCGGAGCGATGGGGACGGGAGTTGGGTTGATGGTGGCAGAAGAGCAGTTGATGAGGATGGGTTCGAATGCAGGGCTTCGGGGATCGGGGTGCTAGCGATAGTGGATGCGGCGTCGACGAGGATGCGAGGGTGATTCGGGGGGTCGGGTTGCAGTGATGGCACTGTGGTGGTCGACAGGGCTGTCGACGATGATGACGGGTGTTGGGTTTTGTAGGTAGGCTCGAGGAAGAAGAAGTAGGCGGCGAGGTTAATTAGGTTAATGATAATTTTGGTGATTAGGGTTAGGGGTTAAACCGTGGTATATATAGGGTTAGAAGTGGGGTTAATGAATTTCGAGTACGGGTTAGCGGGTTAACGGGTTATAGGGTTTGGATTTGAGTCCAATAAGAAAAAATTAGGATTAATATAGATCTAATTGGAGTGTTCAATGAGCAACATTTAAATAGGTTGAACAAAAAAAAAATCAAGGTTCAATAGAAAATAAAATTAAATAGATTAGAAGAATAAATCGAATTAAAAGCAAACAAGAAATTTTATTATCAATTAGCAAAATTACAAAGATTCAGAGAAGATAAAGAAGAAAAAGAAATGAATAATGATACAAAGAAAAGCCAACAATTGGGAACAGGGGTTACACCTTAATTCATCAACTCCTAATTCATTCTACTATCATATTTTTACACAATTAAATCAACACAACTTATACACAATCTAATCAATCTAGCATGAATACTAATTAAAAGTTAGAGAAGTAGTTACCCACCTTGGTTTCTAATAAGCTTTCAAGCTAGTTTCCTTCTCCTCCTAGCTTCTAGCTCTTCTCCTCCTAGAATGTGCTCAACAATAGCCAAAATAATACCTAGGGAACTTTAGAGGATGTTTAGAAATGATGGAAATTTTAGAAAATTAGAATGGTTTGGAAATGTAGAAAGTGAGCTAGGGTTTCATCAAAAATGAGCTAGGGTTTTCATCTAACCCTCATATTGATAGAAGAAGACGGGGGGAGGAGTTGGCCAACCACTCAAATAGGGTTAGGAGGGTGTAGGGTTTTTTAGAAATGTGTGGGTATGTGTAGAAGGCTCTAGGATAGCTTAGTCTTCATCTTTAGGATTAATTAACCTGATGTTTAATTATATATAAGCTATCTAATTAACCATGTTGGATTCTAAGTGAAAATGTTGGGCCTTATTTAAAATAATATGCTCATGAATAAATATGCATGGTTAGGCTAACCATCTAACTTATTAGTGTATGTTTCAAAATAGCAATAACAATATATTTTCATTTTAATTAAAAATAAAAAATTTTAATAATAAACCATGGTTGTACAAAATAATTGATAATTATTTTTATGGATATTACATCACCTCTCTTCTGAGGTCGGGGTTCAGATGGTCAACGTCGGGGTCGCCCCCGCAGGAGGCCAAGAAGTGCCACCACTTTTTTATCTTCAAAATTTTATCGAAAAATTAATGTAGAGTTATTTGGGCTGAACTCGAAACATGAACTTTTTGGTTGTTTATTTTACTCCGCTGTGTTGCTATTCCGAGTTTTAGCACTTTCTGTAATGTGTCTTGTCTCTTTTTCTTGCCTACCTTCGGAATAGACTGCCCATAGCAGAGTCGTGTTTGGCTCGCCACCACAAGGAGTCAAAAGATAGGGAGGTAGTGTTTTCCTACCATATCTGAAGGTCACACTAAGTGAATTTGGAGCTCGCTTGTTGGAAAAAGGTGATGGTCAAGAGAGACTTGGGCTTAGCTGAAGCTCGTGCAGCTTTCCCCAGTGGGTCATCTCGACCCGCTCCCTCGGAAAGGGCTATTCGGTTGGCAGACACTTTTCTTCGGGAAATGTTGGTAAAGAAGGAGTTGAAGATATACCGATTGAAGGTGGGGTTCTAAGTGGCCGGGCTGTGGTCCACCCCTCTTCCTCATGGTTGGACTTCTGTTGTAGGCCCATCTTTGGGATTTCGGATGGAACTGGAAAACTAAGAGGATGCTCAGAGTGGGGTGGCTAGAATTTCCAGCCACCCGAGAGAGTCCAATTGGTAAACCAAAGTACAGACCAGGTCAGTCGATCTGGATTTGGTTTGTGCGAGTCTGAAGGGGTGCTTTATTGATGAAGAGGTTCCCCTAGTTGGAGTACCTCGGTTGTGCCGAATGTAATAGTATGTATTTACCCACTTGTGTCAAATGTAACACTATGTATTTGCCCTCTTGGCTTTCCGAGCATGTAATGATTTTTGAAATAAAAACACATTGTTTGCAAGCTCATGTCTTCGTTCGAATTTTGTGATGACTCATTTTTACCAAACCTTAAATGGAATTTTCAAATATCCTAGTTGACCGAGCTCATATACTTTGTCTCTATCTGGGGTCGGTGTGCGTCGGACCCGTAGACCTGAGTCGCAACGAACCTATAGACTCAAGTCTTTTTTGGAGACCTAACAATTTGTAAGAGTGACACCAGGTGGCGAGCCTATCCCTCGGATTTGTGTGTTCATGAGTGAGGGGCTTGGCTTTAAGCCGCGGGTCAGACTCCTAATTCTTTGTATCGTTTGGGGACTAACAGGCTGTCGGAGCAGTTTCGAATGGTGATCTCAATTCTGTGGTTGCTTTTGTGAGAGTTATGATAGAAGCATCGAACAATGTGTAACGCCCTGTACTCAACTCATACGCACACAATTAACTAAATTCTAACAACTGCCCACCACGGGCTGCCTCAAAAGGGTGTCTAGATGTTTTGGTGCCCTTATCATTGGCAATTCCTATTATAAAATCTTTCTCATTTCTAATCCTGGTCGATGTGGGATTTAATTGCCCACATCCCCACTTAATCAAAGCCATCACACCACACATCAATAACTCATATTTAAGCCAATGACTCCAAATTATCCTCCTCTTTTTCTTGCTCACGTGAGCCTCTGCACACACACACACAACTAACGGGCCCCACCTTCCAACACAACCAGCACACATACAAGCACATAGCTCAAGCCACATGTCAACATCAAAGCCAACCTCTCTTTTCATACTTCTTTATTTCATTATTCTTATTATTAATATACATATCTAATACGTATATACTATCTAGAAATATGGGATGTTACACAATGGATTGGACTCCGAACATATTTTTTGAAAGATAATGGGTTTTTGGAGCAGTTTTGAATGGTGAGCTCCATTTGTGCATGTTGTGATGTGTATTATTGAGGATTTTCGACTGGTCGTGGGTCAGGTTCCTAATGGCAAGTCTCATTCCTAATTCGTTGGTAATGAATTGTAGGGGAAGCCACTGGCCATGGTCCGGATGCCGTTCCAGCCATTCGGGTGCATGCCACGGGTCTCACCCAGGGACTAGCCTAGCAAAATTTACGAGAAAATCACTAGTGTCTCGAAGTATCACGTCGAGGGATGAGCCAATCATACTTTAGGAGAAAATCATGACTAGCTCGGCTTACCATGCCGAGGGATGAGTTAAGCAAATTTTTAGGAGAAAATCACGAGTAGTTTGGATTACCATGCCTAAGGATGAGCCAAGAGAAAAAAATAAAAATTTGGAAACAAAATTCAAAAGGTGACGCAAGAGGAAAAAACATGTGGAATTTCTATAAATTTTATTCATAGATGATAATAAACTTAAGTGGTTGTCTTTCTTCGAGTGTTTATTACATTCATTGGCCTTCAATGCCATATTACAACTTTCTCGAAGCTTGGGGAGTGTTAGGCACTCTAATAAAACTTCATCATGTGTTCTTCATTCCAAGTTCTCGATATTTCCTTGACCCCCAGGTCTTCAAGTTGGTAAGTCATGGGGAGGACCACTTTGGAGACCTTATAAGCCCCTTTCCAATTTGGAGCCAACTTCCCCCTTCTACGGGGGTCAAAAATTTCAAGCTTCCTCAGAACTAGGTCCCCTTGTTTGATATTGGCACGTCGGACCTTCTTATTGTAAAAACTCTCCACCCTCTACTGATAGATATTTCTTCAGAGGGCGGATTTTCTCGCACTTCCTCGACTAAGTCGAGATTGCTCCGAAGGCCTTCAGAGATACGTTCTTCATCAAAGGTCATAAGTGGGGAAGAAGGGATTCTGACTTCCAGAGGAATTACGGCCTAGAGCCATATGTTAGATTGAACAGTGATTCTCCTGTCGGTACCAGTTTTGTTGTTCTATATGATCAAAGCATGCCCAATTGTTCCTCCACCCATAACCGTTTGGGAGACTCGTCTAGCCATTTTTTTATGCCGTTAAGAATCTGGTGGTTTGAATTCTTGGCCTGAACATTTGACTGAAGGTGGGAGATGGAAGAGAACCTCTGCTGAATCCCTAAATCTGCACAGAACTTGCAGGACCCTCTAGCTGTGAATTGCGCACCCGTGTCGGTGACCAATACTAGTGGAATTTCGAACCTACAAATGATGTGTTTCTAGAAGAAATGCTAGACTTTGTGTTCGGTTATGGATCTAGTGATTCAGCTTCGACCCATTTCATAACGTAGTCTACAACCACCACTAGGAAGTTTCTTTGACTGATCGCTGGATGGAAAGGTCCAACTAGATCCATTCCCCAAATCATGAAGGGGGTCGGGCTGGACATGGACTTGAGCTTTGCCTGAGGGCTGCGCTTGATTGAGGAGAATGTTTGGCAGGGGGCTTATCGACGGACGTGTTCTTGTGCATTGTGAAGCAGGGTCGGCCAGTAATATCTGTGGTTGAGGATATTTCTGGCAAGGAATTTGGCTCACATGTGGCAGCTGCCTACCCCCCCCCCCCCCCCCCCGCCCCCCACGGTGCATTTCATTGAGGGCATATTGCGCTTCCTCGGGAGAGGCAACGAAGGTAAGGTCATCTGTCAACCAGAGTATAGGAGCATTTGAACATGATGTCTTTTACAAGTAAGTACCTATCTACCCTGGTCTGGACCTTTCTTGCCTCTTCTGGTTCCGAAGGGAGGATCCCTTTGTCCAAGAAGTTAACTAAGGGATCCATCCAGTTGCCAGTAGTCATTTGTGCTTCGACACAAAATGTCTTCGACTATTTCTCCCTCAATGCTCGGGCTGACTAAGACCTCAACAAGTACTATGTGATACATTCCTTCGAAGGAAGAGGAAGCCAGTATGGAGAGAGCGTTTGCTTTCCCATTTTCCTCTCGGGCAATCCGAGTGACCGAGGCTACTTGAAAAGCATAGAGGAGTTCCTTGACATAGGCCAAATACTTGACCATCTAAGAGTCTCGAGCTTCATACTCCCCAAATATTTGGTTCATGACTAACTGAGATTCGATAAATGCCGTCACTCATTAGGACCCAGCTTTCTGAGCCATAAGTAATCCCGATATTAGGGCCTCATACTCAGCCTCGTTATTAGAGGCTCGAAAATTCAAACAGAGGGAGTATTGGAGGACAACTCATCGGGTCCAAGCAATATCACAACTACCCTGCTTCCTTCTTCGCACGAGGACCCATCGACATAAAGGTGCCAGATGGGAACATCTTTCTGTACCTCAGATGGGTCGAGAATGGTATTCTCGATGACAAACTCTGCCAAGGCTTGGGCCTTGATTGTTGACCTCGGCTTATAAATGATATCATGCATACATAACTCGATTGACCACTTAACCAACCATCCAGAGTTTTCCGGCATGTGGAGTACCTGCTTCAGCAGTTGATCAATAAGGACTTGGAGGAATGTGCATGGAAGTAGGGACAAAGCTTTCGAGCGGCCATGATTAATGTGTACACCATCTTTTTCATCATCAAGTAATGGAGATCGGCATCATGCAGGACTTTACTCACGTAATAGATGGGTTTCTTTAACCCGATCTTCCTCCTACACCAGGTTAGTGGTCAGAGTCTGCTTTGAAGTGTCCAAGTAAATTTATATGGTAGTTATATGGTCTCGCCCGGCTCAAGTTTTCTTAACAGAGGGGGGTTCACTAGGTATTCCTTCAACTGGTCAAAGGTCAATTGTTGTGTTCCCTCCCCCCCACCCCCCACTCAAAGTTTTTGCCCCCGTGGAGGGCCATAAAGAAGCGGAGGCACTTCTCCCCGGATTTGGATAGGAACCACCTGATTTCTGCAAGGCTCCCTTGTGAGCCTTTGAACCTCTTTAACATTGGTCGAATGTGTCATGTTGAGGACGGCCTGAATCTTCTCTGAGTTTGCCTCTATTCCCCTCTGACTAGCCATAAAGCCTAGGAAATTCCCTGATGAGACACCGAAGGCGCACTTCGAGAGGTTCAGCCTTATATTGTTCTTTCTCAGAACGCCGAAGGCCTCTTCAAGATCTTTGACATAATCTTCTTTTCCAAGGCTCTTGATGAGAATATTGTTGGCATAGACTTCCATATTCTGACCTATCTGCTCTTTAAACACTTTATTAACTAGCCGCTAGTAAGTATCACCCGCATTCTTCAGTCCGAAGGGCATGACTCTATAACAGCATAGTCCATGGTTGGTAACAAAGGAGGTCTTAGGGATGTCTAGATGAAACATCCGGATTTGATTGTACCCTTAAAGTGCATCAATGAAACTGAGGGGTTCATGTCCGGACATTGCGTCAATCAAGGCATCAATGCTTGGAAGCGGGAAGGGGGTTTTTCAGACACACCTTGTTGAACTCCGTGAAGTCTATATATATTCTCTACTTGTTGCTAGCCTTCTTGACCATTAATACAATGGGCAACCACTAGGGTAGCTAACCTCTTGGATGAAGAGGGCAGCGAGGAGTTTGTCGAACTCTTCCTTCACGACTTGTTGCCTGTCCAGGGTAAATTTTCGGCGCTTCTGTTGCACTGTTTTGTCGTCGGGTTGATGCTCAGTCTGTGATTTATTAATTCTTCCGAAATGCCCGAATTATCGGAGGTCTTCCAGGCAAATAAATCTCGATTCCTCTAGATGCATTCAATGATCTTCTCCTTGAGCTCGGGAGGAAGGACCTAGCTCACTTGGAATTTCATTGCTTCGTCTCCCTCCGAAAAAGGAACTTCTTCTAAATCATTGATGGGTTTGAAACTGGTTGGGCTTCTCTCCGAGGGGAGCTCTACAGCATCAAGGGGAAGACCGAGCCACCAACTATGGCGGTATAGCATGTTGAGCCGCCTTTTGGATTCCCCTGACTACTCTGACCCCCGCTCTTGTAGGGAATTTCATTTTCATATGATAGGCCGAGGCGACGAAGAGATGCTAATCTTGGGTGTACGAAGATGGCATTGTAGGTAGCTTTGAAATTGACCACCATAAAGTCCATGTGCTCGGTTCGAATTGTTAGGGACTTCCCCGTAGTCACATTGAGTGTGATGATCCTCTTGATCTGGACCGGGGACCCGAAAAAACCATGGAGGGTATAACTAGAAAGTTTTTGTAACACCCTAGAATTTTAAATAATTCTTTTTGATTTAATAAATGAATTAAATTGAAATTTTGGAGATTTAACAAACCTTTTCTAAAATATACCTTTTTGCACGTGCAAAACACGTGCGAATATTTTCTTGGGAAACACAAAGTCAAAAATTTTTAATTGGAGGACCTAATATTTTTTAGTGAATATTAATTTCAAATTGTTTGGATTATATAAATCACTTTTGGTATTTTTTGCAAATATTGTTAAATGAAGGGGTCTTTTTGCAAAAGTGTCACTTGCAGGCAAAAATTTCAAAAGTCGATTTTTCTAGGTTTCAATATGAGGCCGGCCAGAATTAAGGGGATTTGAGAGATCTAATCTCAACTAAATTGGTTAATTTAATTAAATAAAGTAATGAATCTATATATGTAAAGATATTTTCTTAAAGGGAGATTTTATAAAACCATCTCAAAACCCTAAAAAGAAAAATCCCGGCCTATTATATACAGCACGCCCCCCCCCCCCCCCCCCCCTGTTGTGAAATGTAAACTTATTTTCTCTTCATATTTCTTGAATTGGAGAATTGGATCTTGGAGTTTTTGCAAAAGAAGGAGAAGGGCTTTCTTATTTCTTTATTTTCCTTCGAGTTAATCTCTTCTAAAGGTGAGTGATACTTTTATTTTGTTCTATATTGTTGAATATGATGGCTTGTCTAGTAGGATGCATGCTAGAAGACTGTATATATTTGATGTAGTGAACAAATTTGATGAGTGAGTAGTAATTTCTTTTAGTGGTTGATTTTCATATGATGAACTGATTATATGTTGTGAAATGAGATAATTAGTTGAATAGATTGCATGTTGAGATCATATGGATTATAAATTTTGAAATAGGTCTATTATGAGATGAATTTATGTGACTGAATAATCAAACAACACATCCATGAATAAATCAGAAATCGATGTGTGAACTTACCTGTATAGTTAGTCAAAAATTTATATTGCACAAATTCTTACCTTTCTAATGCCATGCTTGATTGATCATATATGAGAAAAAGTAGAATCGTATGAGATTGCATGAGATTTTATCTAAATTAGAAAAAATCCAGATTGTGCTTCATGAAAGTGTATGCTTTATTATGTTATATTATGTATAGCCAGCATGTTATTGAATTGATAGGTTCATATATATAAACGGAGGAATGATAGACTATTAATCACTGTTTTTCTCACTTGATTACTCTTTTGACTGGATATGAGAGATTTACCTCTGTTTGAGTTGGACCTGATGTGAAGTGGAAGAATTTGAAATTTTTTGTCATGCCCCGCTTCCTAAAATACGCAATACGAGTACGTAACGTAGGCCCAGCGAATGATTATACATCATCCATAAGCTGTACCAGTCTAACTTAACAATATACACGAGAATACAACCATGCAAGAAAAGAATAACCACATAAACAATGAATAAACTCCAAAATAATCATGAAATAAATTCACCAAATAATATCCAACATGAGGGAAAACTAAACTTCAGGTCATAAAATCTCGGAATACAAAAAATGATAAAAAGCAATGAAGTAAGCAGATAACAAGGGATAGCTATAGTAGTCTAATAGTCCAGCTCCGAACTTCAGAGAGTTTGCTCACCAATATCTTCTGGTAATGTTCCTTCAGTACATGTAAACTTGTGATCTAAAAAGAAAGAAAATAATTTCCTTAGAGCAAGTCATGGACAACAAGTAGAGAAAACAGAGAATAATATCAAAGGTCTATATTTAGTCATGCATGTAATGAATGATATCAATTTAAATTCTATCTTGATGACGATATACAGGATCAAGCATGGAATACCAAATGCAAGTTATTAATAATTTTATTAATCTATCTAGTGCACGTACTACTACGTCCCATTCCACAGGTTCGGCGCAAGCACACACAGTGAACGCTTTAGACTAATGGTGAATTCACGGATCGTGTACTCGGCGTCGATAACAATAATTTACAAGCAAAAATTAACAATCAATAATTTGCAATCAATATTCCTCCTTCCAATCAATATTTCTCCCCCTTCCATGCCAAGTGTTCATGTGAGCAAGAAGGCCTTTACCAAGTACAGTTTCCAATCATTCACTACCAAGTCAATCCATAATACCCGACTTTTTAATATTTTATTTCATCCTATGTGAGCATGTAAGAATGTGTCAAGGTGGTATTATGCTAGGTTTGTGACTAATTCTACTCGTTACATACAAAGCAAGAAGCAAACATATCAATTAAACACAAATCACACAATCTGGATAGCATGACGTTGTTGTACAAAAATATAGATTACCGCTACTACAGAAAAGAGAATCTAGATCCATTAGAAATTCTAGAAACTAGACTCTCTGTCGGTTCCAGCAAATATATATATGCAACATAAAAGTTACAGAAACTAGGGTGAAAATCATATTCTTTTAAGATTTTATGTTCAGGTGGCAGGTTATGAATTATATAAATACATGTGAAACAGATCAGAAAACACATCAATTAAATCTACAAAAATTCAGGGTGATTCCTATACATTTCTAGTCTCAGCCAAATTTATTTCATTTTTTTTTTACTGATAACATGCTCTACTTAAATATGAAACAGAAAGATACACATGAATTTGTGAATCTGAAAATTTAGACACAGTTGTACTAAAAATAAGATATCTCACAGATTATAACTCAGAATTCAGATCTGTTAAAAGTTCTAGAAAATAGACTCATGGGGCTATAAATCATATTCAGAAAGTTATTTCAAATTACAACAGTAACATGGTCGAAAATCTAATACACAAAGGAACAAACAGCAGTCCAGAAAATAGTTTAATATGAATAGGCAACAACTTTACCATACAACTATATAATTCATACTAATTAATAATCAAAGTGATGCTAGATGTTTAACATGCATAATTCCAGTTTTAAGATGCAATTTCACATGCATGGTAATCAATTCATTAATCAAATTCAATCAACATATTCATTTCATCAAACAATTCTATAACATAGATCTAGTTATTTTTCATGTAAACGTGCATATGCAATGTGTAAGAGGGACTAGGTTTTAGATCAAAGATGTAGGCACGATGTTAAGAATATATCAGGTTAGCTCATGTAAACCCTCAATATATTTAACGTAATTCAAATAGCAGTATGATAAAAAGGATCTGGATCTACTTGCGGAGATTAAAGAATCTTGAATAAAATAATAAACTAGTTCAAGAAGAGACTTGCCTTTTAGATGTTAATTTCGAATATTTAGAATAACGGGATGAGAATCCCGGGGGATGAGAATCCCGGGCAATGAATCCACGAAGCACGGAAGCACGTGCGCTCTACGTGCAAACCAACACATAGCATAACACTCCAAACCGCAACACAAAACAGCAAACACGGCAATGAAACCCCTTCCTCCTACAACAACAAACAGCGAAACCAATTCCCCTTCTTACCGAACAGTAAACACGGCAACGGGAAGAGGAAGGAAGAGCGGCGAGGGTCGGTGGCAACTCTAGGGGTGATCGAGGGAAGACAGATGGCGGCGCTCGCCGTCGAGGGGCAATGTAGTGACGAGGGGCGGCGGGTTCGAACAGTACTCTATTTCTCCACCGAAACAGAAGAGATGAAAATGGCGGGGGTAGGGGCTCTGGACAAAGAAGACGAGGGGTGAGGGGTCTTCGGTGGTTGCAAGGGACAGCAGAAGGGGATTGACGAGGAGTGGGATAGTGGTGAAGTGGATGGGTTCGAGCGGAGGCAATGGCAATGGGTTCGGTGGAGGACCGGAAGGCGACGGGGATGATATGGTGGGCTGGTGGTGATGACGGTGATGACGAGGGGACGATAAGGAGGGGTCGAAGAGGTGGCAAGAAGGCAGAGAACGGGTGCAGTGGATGGGCTTGGAAACTGGGGATCGGGGAGGGAGAGAGAGCAGCGAGAGATGGAGATGGGGGTGAACATGAGGGGGGTAGCACAGTAGGCGACTAGGGTAGAGGTTAGGGTTAGGGGCTAGGGTTAATATAATAGTATATATAGGGGTTTTAGGATGTAAGGTTATTGGGTAATTGAGTTAATGGTTTAAGGTATGGGTTTAGGCTCCAAAAAGAGACGAATAAATAGAAGGCGACGAGATAAACATATAGCGGATCAATTCAAACTCAAAACACAAGGAGAAACATTTGTAGTGAGCCAAAAATAGCAGAATTCAAGCCAAAAGAGTACTAAACGATCAAAAGATAATAGAAGAGCCCAAGAAAAGCAAAAAATTATTATTCAAAGAAAATTCACATACAATAATCAAGAAAAAGAAAATAAAATACAAAAAAATCCAAAATAGAAAAATAGGGGGGAAATAATCAGCATTAAAGGGTTTATAAAATAAAATAATAACAATTATAGTATTAACAATAAAAATAACAATAATGAAATTAACAAGAAAATAATACTGATAATGATAATAACAACAGGAATAATAGTATTAATGATAACAACAATAATAACGATAACAATAACAATAATAATAACCATAATAACAAAAATAATAATAATAATAATAATAATAATAATAATAATAATAATAATAATAATAATACTAACATTAATAATAAATAATAATAATAATAATAATAATAGCAATATAAATAATAATAATAGTAAAAGTGATAACAATAATAATAATAATAAAATAATAATAATAATCATGATGATGAAAGTAATAGCAATAACAACTATAGATTATATAAAATAGAAATTGGGTTTAACACATTTATCAAAATAATCAAACTAGTAAAAATAAATTTGATTTGGGCTAAAATGTAAATAGTCAATCAATTAGGAATAGAAAACGAGTTCAAATATACCATTATTCGAAATAAATATAATTGTCGATTAGAAAAACACTTTAATATAAAAATCCAAATCGAATTTAACAAATAATAAATTTATAAATATCGAAAAACAGAAAATATTCAGGAAATATTTATTTGCGAAAATGGGGGTTTCATGTTCAGTTGAATTTTGGAATATCGATTAATGAATACCTACTTCTTAATAGATCTTAGTTTTGATGTGTATGTATGTTTATATTTCTGTTCGGAAGGGATTTCCTGACTGCATTTACTAATGTTTTCGAGAGTTTATGAAAAAGTCTTCTTTATTACTTTTCATTCAATACTGTGATTTGGAAAGTTGAGATTTTGTGATGTTTATGAAAGGATTTAATTGACTTATACACTGAGATAGATTTGGCCAAGACTGTGCCTATTATATTGTATATTTCATCATATGAAACCACAAAATTTTACATATATATACGTATATAAGTTTGGGAGAGTTGCGAAATTTTTGGCTGTAGCAGGTTCGACATGTCAGTCAGTCGACCACAACACAATTGAACGTGAGTGGCAATCGACTGTCATGCCTAGTCTGTCGCCTTTCAATACTGACAATCGACCGCAGAAAATTGTATTGCACTCAACGGTCGACTGTCATGTTATTTTTAGGGTTTTATTGTTTGAGCACTATTAGTCGACTGCAGCGATTCTCACTGCGTCTGCCAGTCGACCGACATGATTTAAATTCTCCCAAAAATTGTGTGTTGCAGTTTTTTATTGTTTATTCAATTTTTATAAATGTTAAATCTCTCTTTTTCAAAGTGTTTAGATTCAGATTATTGGTATTCCCAAAGAGTATGTGTTCTAAATTTTATTAAGTATTTGAATCCTACTTTAGTGATTTTAAAAGGGGTATATGTTTTCGAATTTGAAGAGTATTCTATTACGAGTTATCTTATACTACGTGCTTCAGTTTTGATTGAGATTATTTCGGTTTTATTGGGCAAATTATATGGTTATGATTGCACGTGGACGTGCTTGGTTTTGGTGATTGGACATTTTTTTTAATTCTCTTAACTTATTAAATGAATTTGAAAGATAAGAGGTATTGTGATAACCTTGTGATTTAGAGACCCTAAAGGTTGAGTGGGACCCTAGTATACCGGCGGTTGAGATTTTGTGGTTATGGCCAGTTGGGGCCTTGATGTTGTTTGGTTGAGTTAAGTCCTGTAGGGTACACCAACTCTAGGAAAGTTGGGGTTAATTAATGAACTTAATAAGTATAAGGACAGGCACTATATGGTGATATGATGAAATGGGAGCAAACGTGGGTTATGGACTCCAGGATGATCCGAGGAATGGGATAATCCCCTGTATTCCGAAACGATGGCTGAAATAGGCCACAGAATGATCCACGTGAGTGGGATTGGTCTCCAGTATTCCAAGGACGGGAGCGATGCTCATGGGATGTTTGTGCAATGAGGGTTCTAGGATGACCTGCGGAGTGAGGCAATCCCCAGTATTCTGGGACGATGGATGACATAGGCCCCATAATGATCCACGTGAGTGGGATTGTCCTCCAGTATTCTAAGGGCGAGAGCCGATACTTGTAAAATGTCTAAATCTCGTAGTAGTCATTGTAGTAGGATAGTTGCATAACGTGTGTTCGAACCCTATAAAGTGGAGAACGATAAGGGCTTGCACCGGATCTCTGTAGAGTGGGGAGCATAGATTCGTCAAGTGTGCATTAGTTTTCATCATATGCATTTGTGATTTCCTTGACTTGATTTATGCTTGTTTTCTGTTTTTTACACTTGACACTTAGCCTAGTTCACTTGATGATTTATGTTTCTTTTATTGTTAATTCATATTTCATTTGTTATTCCCATGTTAATATGTTGACTATTATTTCGTTCTTTATGTTTTGTTTAAGTTATATTTCTTTTGAATATCACTCATACCATTATGGCTAACCCCTGTAGTTTTGGTGGTTAGAGTTATCTCTAGCCTCATGTTTCACAGGCAGGTACTATTAGCATGGAGTTGGGAGCATGTGGTAGAATATTTTATGTTATCGTATATGTTGTAAAAAGATTGAAAATAATGTGTAAATATGGAACTGTGTTGTAAGATGAATTGTAATTCAATGTGTTTAATTTTCCGATGTGCTTATGAAAGAAATGTTGTAATAAAAGTTTTAAATTTTTCTGTATTTGTATTGTGTTTTTAATTACAAATGAGGTAGATGCTAGGAATTGTGCCACGTATTTCTAAGTTTGTTATTGGAAATTCAGGGCGCTATAGAATTGGTATCAGAGCACGCTTCAATAGTAATGTTAAACATGGTACAGGGACTAAACCTAGGTGGACACTAGAGCATGAGTACCTAGGTGTGGACATTAAAGTGTGAGTATTACACATGAAATTAAAGCAAGATGAAATGGTTTGAACATGATTGAAATTTTGCCATAAGATACTGGTGTGAATGTGATGTGTGTTGTGATGCTCTAACATTTTCCCGCATTTTGCAGTATTCAGTATAATGGCAGGACCCAGGACCAGGAATGGTGGGAATGGTGATGAGGCCAAAGGTTCCCACGGTGCCCGAGTTGACCTGGAGACGGAGATTGCCAGAGTGTATCAAACTTTGAATGCATTCATGGAAGCTAGTACGACTCGAAACCAAGGAGCAGGGCTAGTACCCATCAATGCAGACCCAATAAAGCAGGTGGAGTCCTTCAAATGGATGAAGCCGCCAGTTTTCGAGGAGCAAGCGGATCCGAATGAGGCCGACGATTGGATCAGATAGATGGAAGTAGTCTTCGAGGTTTTGGAAACCCCTGTAGCCGTTGGCTAAAATGTAGCTGGAGAAAGACATTGGTGTCTAATGGTAGTCAGTGAAGAGGACGTTTGGCGAAGAACATGTGACTTGGGAAGCTTTTCTTGAGGAATTCACGGATCACTATTTTCCCCTGGACATTCAGGAGAAGAAGGCGATGGAATTCTTGAATCTACAGTAAGGCGGCATGACAGTGCGCAAATATGAGACTAAGTTTGCCCAGTTGTCGAGGTATGCACTGGAGCTGGTGGTTGATGAAGCGAAGAAGGCCAAGAAATTCGAACAGGGCTTGAGATCAAATTTGAGATCTCGGATGATACCGTTGGGCATCAGAAGGTTCGACAAGCTAGTCAGGAAAGCAGCCATGACAGATGAAGATATCAATCAGTTCCAGAAGAAGTAGGAAATCTGGAACAGGAACAAAAGCCAGAGTGGGAGAAAGTTTTCGCTGAAGCAGGGCGGTTCAGTAGGCCCGAACAGAAGGCACCCACAGCTCAAAGGATGACTTGTTGTTATTGTGGTGAGGCAAGTCACTACAAGTTGGCATGTCCCAAGCTGGGGAAGCAGACTTGCTTCTAGTGTGGACAGGAGGGGCATACTAAGCTGTTCTGCCCACAGCTTAAGAAGGATGGTGCGGATGGGAGCAAATTCCAGAGGCTGGGGCGAGTATTCACATTGACTGAGGAGGATGCGGGTAACTCGGAGGATGTGATTCATGATGCAAGAATTTTAATTCATTTATTGAATGTATTAAATAAAACCTTGTTTAAGAATAAAATGGAGTTTTAAGTATCATTCTTCATGTAACAGGATTTGTTTGATTAATGGAATAAAAGCAAAAGTTTTATTTGATACTGGTTCTTCGCATATATTTGTGTCGCCCAGTTTTGCTAAAGTTTTAGATTGGAACCTAAGATATTTCCATGCAGAATCTTGTCAGTGGCAACACCATCAGGAGAGGAGTTGATTGTTGATCGATATTACGAGGATTGTGATATCGAGATTGGTGGGAGGCTTTTGGGTATTGATTTTATCGAACTGCAAGTTTTGGGAGTAGATGTAATCAGTGGCGGAGCCAGGATTTACATCCACCGGGAGCGAAATTACAGGAACTTAAAAATTTATAAAAGTCTTTAAACATTCACATTACAATCATATTACAAAAGCAAATAAGACGTAACTAATGCAAGGTACAGTAGCATCTAGAGTATCATTTTGGGGACCATACATCAGATTTGTCAGGAGAGCTTCATGAGATGCTTTGAAGATTTAAAGTAACTAGCAGGATAACTTTTATCAGGGAAAAACTAGTCGGATAACTTTTATCAGGAAACAACCATATTTTGTGAATATGTTTCTAAGTTTAAAATCTTCCTACGGATTGTACGGTACCATGACTTGAGCAAGCATGCTTGTAAAAGTAACATACTTTCATCTAAATTTAGCCATGATAACTAAAAATTACAGGAACAAAATAATATAGCTAGAAGCATACCTAGGAGAGTATCGATATGAAGAACTAGTATCTTAAGAAGGATTTATCCCAGTCCCACGTCCTCTAAGATATGTCCTGTACACCTTCTTCCACTCCCAAAATCCTACATTAGTAAAATAATTAACCTATCAGTAATTAATTTACAGGGTAACTATACCTTCATAAGGTAGGGAAATGAAGCACCAAGCAAAAAACCTATCAGTAATTTTAGTTCGAAAGAGAAATAACCTATCAATTCTTAATGTCCAACTCTCCTTTTCTCTATCTTTTGCGGATCACTTCTTTATAAAACAACTTCACACTTTTAACAACAACAACAACAAATTGTACATGAACTCTCCTTCTATCTCAGACAGTTCAGATGAACAATTATAATGGACTAAATAAATTATGGACTAAATAAATTATTGATAAATGATAACTACAGGGCAATTGATTACTAATTTCTGAGTTCAAAGCAGAGTCATGTAATGTGCAAAATATGGGAGAGAAAATGTTTACTTTAGGAATTAGCAACAAAGTAGAACAGAATCAGCATGCTTGATAAATTGATGGACATGAAAGACATACAATAAATTTCAATGACACAAATCCACAATAACTTTCTAAAAGACTTTAATGAAGAGGGATTACTTCATTGCCTGTAAGAATTCATATTAATATTTCTTTTCAATACAATAAATAGAGTGAAGTATTACATATATAGTATATGTTAGTGTTTCACAATTACAGTACTGTGTTCAAAAATCTGGAAAATCGAAAATACATTAGTATCTGCCTTAAGTTATCAAGAATATCTTACAACGATAATCAGGCCAGAACACAGATGTTCTTCAACAGATGGGAGTAGAGATAAAGAAAACTACCAGTAAAGCTATGTACATATAAGATTCTTTTTCTATTCTCTTCTCCAACATTGATAAGTGATCCTGATGAAAATTTGCAACTCACTTACTCACTACTGGTGTTCCTAATTGCTGTGTTCACAATTACATATACATATATAGTATATGTTAGTGTTTCACAATTACAGTACTGTGTTCAAAAATCTAGAAAATTGAAAATACATTAGTATCTGCCTTAAGTTATCAAGAATATCTTACAACGATAATGAGGCCAGAACACAGATGTTCTTCAACAGATGGGAGTAGAGATAAAGAAAACTACCAGTAAAGCTATGTACATATAAGATTCTTTTTCTATTCTCTTCTCCAACATTGATAAGTGATCCTGATGAAAATTTACAACTCACTTACTCACTATTGGTGTTCCTAATTGCACTCACTTACTCACTATTGGTGTTCCTAATTGCACTACTTGATTGATAGTGTTTTTTTTTGTTTCCTTTTTTCTCAATGTATGAGAAAAATTATTCAACAGACAACAAGGGAATATTTCTAAACATAAATCGAAGTAATTTTGGCTTAGAAAGCCAACTGAATGAGATCTCCAGTGCAGTCATCTTCTTCTGAACCAGTTCATCCACTGAAAATTTGTTCTTATTCAATTTTCTCAACAAAAAGCATATGACAATAAATCAATAATAATAATATTCACTATAAATATATAGGCCAATGGAGAAAAACTCACATCATCAGTACTCATACTATCAAATTGCAGTAGAACTTCATATTCACCAAGAGAGATTCCGAAAATTCCAAACAAAAAAGGGAGAAATGAATGAGTACCTGACTCCAGTGCTCCACCACGGAGTACCTGACTCCAGTGCTCCACCACCTTCTTCCTTTGGACTTTGGAGCCGCGAGTTTGGGAAATGGAAGTTTGGAAATTGGGGGAATGGATGGGATCTAGGGTTTCGAATTCGATTGAGGTCGAAAATGAAGAGAATGGAGAGACGAAGAGGATGGGGATGTAGGGTTTCGATTGTGGTAAAAAATGAAGAGATTGAAGAGACGAAGAGGAAGGGGATCTAGGGTTTCGATTGTGGATCTGTGTGGGAATTCAAAAATGAAGAGTAAAGACTAGAGAAGAAGAGTCGCTCTGGTCTGGAGTGGAGCGGCTGAAAAATTCGTGGGCCGAAAGAGAGCGGGGGGTGTTGGGCCAAAGTGAGGGGGAGCGGAAAAAAAAATCCGTTGGGCCTATTATAGGGGGCCTGCCAGTCCAGGGTGACCGGCCGCTCACCCTGGGCCAGCAGTGCCTCCGCCCCTGGATGTAATTGTGGGCATTGATTGGATGGCAATCTATGATGCTACAAATGAATGCAAGAGAAAAGAAGTGGTAGTGAAGGCACCGGGAGGGCCCGCAGTGACTTTTCAAGGGAGGAAGAAGAACTCGAAGGTGGTTACAACTGTATCAAAGTTGATGATTCCGGATCAGGTCAGAGGCATTTCAGTTGTTAGAGTTTTTCCTTCAGTGTTCTTGGAAGATCTACCAGGGTTACCGCCGCAGCGAGATGTTGAGTTCTGCATCAATGTTCAGTCAGGAAGTGCTCCAATTTCTAAGGCTCCTACAAGATGGCACCTGTAGAGTAAGATGAAGTTAAGAAGCAGATTGAGGAATTGCTAAGTAAGGGTTCATCAGGCCGAGTACTTCACCATGGGGTGCACCAGTATTGCCAGTGAAGAAGAAGGATCGGTCAATGAGGATGTGCATCGACTACCGGGAATTGAATAGGGTGACCATTCAAAACAAGTATCCGCTTTCACGAATTGATGATATGTTTAATAAACTTCAGGGAGCAGAAGTATTTTTGAAGATTGATCTGCGGTCAGGGTATCATTGGGTCTGGGTTAAGGAGGAAGATGTGAGCATGACAGCTTTCAGGACTCTTCATGGACTCTATGAGTTTTTGGTGATGCCATTCGGGGTGACGAATGAGCCGGCAGTGTTATGAATATGATGAACCGGATTTTAGGGCCGTTTATCAATTCTTTTGTGGTGGTTTTTATTGATGATATACTGGTGTATTCGAAATCGGAGGATGAGCATGCTGAGCACTTAACAGAGGTACTGAAGAAGTTGCAGGAACATAACTTTTATGCCAAGCTATCGAAGTGCGAATTTTGGAAGTTCAAGGTAGCATTCCTTGGTCACATCCTTTCTAAGGAGGGAGTGGTCACTGATCCTCAGAAGATTGAAGCAGTGAAGAATTGGCCTAGACCGACGACCGTGAAGGAAGTCAGGAGTTTCTTGGGATTGGTTGGGTATTACAAGCGATTCATTCAGGGCTACACACAGATTGTAGTTCCTCTGATAGGGTTAACTTGGAAGAATATGGATTACACTTAGACTGATAAGTGTGAGGCGAGTTTCCTAGAGCTAAAGGAGAGGTTGACGACTGCGCCTATCCTAGCATTGTCGCAAGTTGGGAAGGACTATGATATCTACAGTGATGTGTCTCTCAAAGGTTTGGGGTGCGTCTTGATGCAAGAAGGGAAGGTTATTACATATGGTTCGAGGCAGTTTTGTCTGAATGAGAAGAACTGATGCACGATCTGGAGCTAGAAGCTATTATCTTTGCCTTGAAGCAGTGGAGACATTATATATATGGGGAGAAGGCTAACATGTTCACTAATCACAAAAGCTTGAAGTACATTTATCAACAGAGGAATCTAAATCTTCGGCAAAGGAGGTGGTTGGAAGTGTTGGAAGACATTCGCCCTGAGATCAAGTACCATCCAGGCAAGGTAAATGTGGTGGCTGATGGGCTTAGTCGGAAGAGTAGTCTATCGGTTTTGATCATGATTGGCAGCAGTGTTAAATCGGGTAGGTATCGAGGTTGTACTGCATGGTTTGGGGGCATCTTTGGCACAGTTGAGGGTTCAGCCTTCTTTGAGGGAGTAGATTATGAAGGGTCAGAAAACAGATGCAGAGATTCAGAAGATGTTGAAACAGATTTCCGATGGCAAATTATCAGAATTTCGTGTCCAAGATGGGGTTCTATGGATAGAAAAGAGGTTGTGTGTACCAGAGAATGCAAATTTGAGGGAGAGTATCTTGCAGGAAGCACACAGTACTTTGTTGTTAGTGTTAGGGTTATATACTGAAAGCATCACTTTTGTATTAACTTTATTTCCTTATTTTTTTTGAATGAGAATCATATGGGCATATGTTTGCATATTGTGTTTATTATAATATTAATGCAAGTATCTGATATTCTATAAGGTTGATAATATGGTGTGAGGTGACATACAGAAGATCATATTATCAGTTCCCTATGGAATATATAAATAGTTCACAACCTAGACGGACTTGGATAATCCATTGGAAAGGTTGTAGTGTAATCTGGTATTAGTCTATCTTGACTATAGGTTTACACTAGTACACTCTGTGTGTATTGAACAGGACCACTTGAGGTTGTTCTCTTTGTACTGACTACAAAAGAGAATAAACACCTCTGTTATTATGGATGCTTATGCTCTTAATCCAGATATAATAACAGACATGTATATTCAGTGTGCATTACTTTGACTCATAAAAAAGTGAGATTCATTATGGATCAACAACCTCTATGAATTGGGTAATAGCATTGTATGTATGATGGGCTGTTGATTGTAAAAGGAATCGATGTCCCGATACGTCGGGTTGATGATGTCCCCTTAAGGAGCTTATAAGGATTGTCATGTAAACCCTGCAGGTGGATTACATCCGACATGACAAATAAAGTTGAGTGGTACTACTTAAGGATAAAAGATGTTGATCAATATAGTTGTTAGTAACTTAATTTGATCGACGGGCATTCGATATCTTAACATGGGGAGCTGAACGAGCATATAATAAAAGGAGCCCATAAATATAATTTGGGATTAGGAAGGTAGTGCAACAATAGCTCTTTAGTGGACCGAGCTATTGTTAATGGGCCTGGGTTGTGTGTTCGGGCTGAACACGGGATACCCAGATTCGTTAGGAGACCTAACCCTAATTTCTCCTCATGGTCCCTGCCGTAGCCTTATATATATCCTCTATTCTCTGGCCGTCATCATCATATAAAAGATAAGAAGTTTTCTCTAAATTCGTGATTCCCGTAAGGAGAGAAAGAGAGGTCAGCCAAGGAGAAGAAAGGTTGGGAGACCGTCGCCTACACGACGTCCAACCCGAGGAAGGAATACGTGCAGAAGATCTTGGGGTCGCTGACGGCTCGAGGTTGCTAGAAACTATCGTCTTCTTCTCATCGCAGGTATAATTCGTGAACCCTAGATTCCGCTATAAAGAGTTAGATCACGTATTAAATCTATTAAGCTTTTATGATCGATACGCACACCAATCCGTGGTCCTGGGACTCATCGCAGTTCCATCAGTTAGTACATCCTGGTGGCACGAAGATGTACAAGGACATCAAACAACACTTTTGGTGGCCGGGGATGAAGAGAGATGTGGCGGACTTGGTGGCGAGGTGTTGGTATGGCACCGTATGAGGATTTATACAGAAGGAAGTGCAGAACACCCTTCTGTTGGTATGAAGTTTGTGAGAGGCAGATGTTTGGGCCCGAGATTGTGCAGTAGACGTCAGAGAAGATCGAGCTGATTCGTAAGCGGTTGATCGAGGCTCAGAGTCGGCAGAAAAGCTACGCAGATACTTGGCATAGAGACTTGGAGTTTGAGGTTGGGGATCTAGTGTTCCTCAAGGTGTCTCCGACTAAAGGGGTGATCAGATTTGGTAAGGGAGGCAAGTTGACGCCAAGGTACATTGGGCCATACAGGATTTTGAGGCAGACAGATAGGACGGCGTATAAGTTAGAATTGCCTAAAGAATTGGCACAAGTGCATGATGTGTTCCATGTGTCGATGTTGAGAAAGTATGTGCTGGATCCGAGTCATCAGTTGGCGGAAGTGCCCGAAAGTCTACAGCTTAACTTGAATTACAAGGAGCAGCCTGTGGAGGTTGTTGACCATCGAGAGAAGGTATTGAAGAATAAGGTGATACCTATGGTCAAAGTGCTGTGGAGGAACCAGTTGTTCGAGGAAGCTACTTGGGAGCCAGAGGATCGCATGAGGAAGAATTTTTCTGAGCTCTTTGTATGATTGTATTCTTTGCTTGAATTGTATTTCTCTTTGTATGATTGTATACCTTTTGAATGGTATTTCCATTTATGTGATTGCATCCTTTTGCTTAAAATGTTTTGTCCCTATTAGCGATAGTTCTGTCATCATCTGATGACAGAACTATTCTGAGGGAGTGATGTAACACCCTAGAATTTTAAATAATGCTTTTTGAGTTAATAAATGAATTAATGTGATTTTTTGGTAATTTAATAAACCTTTTCTGAAATTTACCTTTTTGCACGTGCAAAACGCGTGCGAATATTTTCTTAGGAAACACAAAGTCAAGAATTTTTAATTGGATGACCTAATATTTGTTAGTGAATATTAGTTTCAAATTTTCGGGACTTTATAAATCACTATTGATATTTTTCGCAAATATTGTTAAATAAATGGGTCTTTTTGCAAAAGTGTCACTTAGAGGCAAAAATTTCAAAAGTTGATTTTTCTGGGTTTCAATATGAGACCGGCTAGAATTAAGGGGATTTGAGAGATCTAATCTTAACTAAATTGATTAATTTAATTACCTAAAGTAATGAATCTATATATGTAAAGATATTTTCTTAAAGGGAGATTTTATAAAACCATCTGAAACCCCTAAAAAGAAAAATCCTGGCCTATTATACACAGCATCCCCCCCCCCCCCCCCCCCCCCCCCCCCGTGAAATCAAAACTTATTTTCTCTTCATATTTCTTGAATTGAAGATTGGATCTTGGAGTTTTTGCAAAAGCAGGAGAAGGGCTTTCTTATTTCTTTATTTTCCTTCAAGTTAGTCTCTTCTACAGGTGAGTGATACTTTTATTTTGTTCTATACAGTTGAATATGATGGCTATTCTAGTGGGTTGCATGCTAGAAGATTGTATATATTTGATGTAGTGAACAAATTCGATGAGTGAGTAGTAATTTCTTTTAGTGATTGATTTTCATATGATGAATTGATTATATGTTGTGAAATGAGATGATTAGTTGAATAGATTGCATGTTGAGATCTTATGGATTATAAATTTTGAAATAGGGCTATTATGAGATGAATTTATGTGACAATAATCGAACAACACATCCATGAATAAATCAAAAATCGATGCGTGAACTTACATGTATAGTTAGTCGAAAATTTATATTGCACAAATTCTTGCCTTTCTAATGCCATGCTTGATTGATCATATATGAGACAAAGCAGAAATCGTATGAGATTGCATGAGATGTTATCTAAATTAGAAAAGATCCAAATTGTGCTCCATGAAAGTGTATGTTTTATTGTGTTATATCATGTATAGCCAGCATACTATTGAATTGATAGGTTCATATATATACACGGAGGAATGATAGCCTATTAATCACTGTTTTGTTCACTTGATTACTATTTTGACTGGGTATGAGAGATTTACCTCTGTTTGAGTTGGACCTGATGTGAAGTGGAAGAATTTGATATTTGTTGAGTTGAATTTTGGAATATCGATGAATGAATACCTACTTCTTAATAGATCTTAGTTTTGATGTGTATGTATGTTTATATTTCTATTCGGGAAGGATTTCGTGACTGCATTTACTGATGTTTTCGAGAGTTTATGAAAAAGTCTTCTTTATTACTTTTTATTCAATACTGTGATTTGGAAAGTTGAGATTTTGTGAAGTTTATGAAAGTATTTGATTGACTTATACACTGAGAGAGATTTGGCCAAGATTGTTCCTATTATATTGTAGATTTCATCATCTGAAACCACGATTTTTACATATATATACGTATATAAGTTTGGGAGAGTTGCGAAATTTTTGGCTGTAGCAGGTTCGACATGTCAGTCGACCGCAACGCAATTGAACGCGAGTGGCAGTCGACTATCATGCCTAGTCTGTCGCCTTTCAATACTGACAATCGACTGCAGAAAATTGTATTGCACTCAACGGTCGACTGTCATGTTATTTTTAGGGTTTTATTGTTTGAGCACTGTCAGTCGACTGCAGCGATTCTCACTGCGTCTGCTAGTCGACTGACATGATTTAAATTTTCCACAAAATTGTGTGTTGCAGTTTTTTATTGTTTATTCAGTTTTTGTAAATGTTAAATCTCTCTTTTTCAGAGTGTTTAGATTCAAATTATTGGTATTTCTAAAGAGTATGTGTTCTAAATTTTATTAAGTATTTGAATCCGACTTTAGTGATTTTAAAAAGGGTATATGTTTTCGAATTTGAAGAGTATTCTATTACGAGTTATCATCTACTACGTGCTTCAGTTTTGATTGAGATTATTTCGGTTTTATTGGGCGAATTATATGGTTATGATTGCATGTGGAGGTGCTTGGTTTTGATGATTGGACATTTTATTTTTTTTAAATTCTCTTAACTTATTAAATGAATTCGAAAGATAAGAGGGATTGTGATAATATTGTGATTTAGAGACCCTAGAGGTTGAGTGGGACCCTATACCCGCGGTTGAGATTTTGTGGTTATGGCCAGTAGGGACCTTGATGTTGTTTGGTTGAGTTAAGTCCGGTAGGGTACACCAACTCTAGGAAAGTTGGGGTTAATTAATGAACTTAATAAGTATAAGGACAGGCACTATATGGTGATATGATGAAATGGGAGCAAACGTGGGTTATGGACTCCAGGATGATCCGAGGAATGGGATAATCCCCTGTATTCCGAAATGATGGCTGAAATAGGCCACAGAATGATCCACGTGAGTGGGATTGGTCTCCAGTATTCCAAGGACGGGAGCGATGCTCATGTGATGTTTGTGCAATAAGGGTTCTAGGATGACCTGCGAAGTGAGGCAATCCCTAGTATTCTGGGACGATGGATGAAATAGGCCCCATAATGATCCACGTGAGTGGGATTGGCCTCCAGTATTCCAAGGGCGAGAGCCGATACTTGCAAAATGTCTAAATCTCGTAGTAGTCATTGTAGTAGGATAGTTGCATAACATGTGTTTGAATCCTATAAATTGGAGAACGATAAGGACTTGCACCGGATCTATGTAGAGTGGGGAGCATAGTTTCGACAAGTGTGCATTAGTTTTCATCATATGCATTTGTGATTTCATTGACTTGATTTATACTTGTTTTCTGTTTTCTACACTTGACACTTGAACTTGATGATTTATATTTCTTTTATTGTTAATTCATATTTCATTTGTTATTACCATGTTAATATGTTGACTATGATTTCGTTCTTTATGTTTTGTTTAAGTTGTATTTCTTTTTAATATCACTCACACCATTATGGCTGACCCCTGTAGTTTTGGGGGTTAGAGTTATCCTAGCCTCATGTTTCACAGGCAGGTACTATTAGCATGGAGTTGGGAGCATGTGGTAGAATATTTTATGTTATCGTATATGTTGTAAAAAGATTGAAAGTAAATGTGTAAATATGGAACTGTGTTGTAAGATGAATTGTAATTCAAGGTGTTTAATTTTTTGCTGTGCTTGTGAAAGAAATGTAATAAAAGTTTTAAATTTTTTTGTATTTGTATTGTGTTTATAATTACAATTGAGGTAGATGTTAGGAATTGTGCCACGTATTTCTAAGTTTATTGTTGAAAATTCGGAGCGCTACAGTTTTAGCCTATCCTGGGAGAGTTTGAGATCCTCGAAGGCATCCAAGAAGAAGATGTTGACTGAGCTACCATTGTCCACTAGAATCTGAGAGACCTTGCGGTTCGCCATATAAAGGCTGATCACAAGGGTGTTGCAACGAGCAATGCGTATACCCTCAAATCTTCATCAGAAAAGAGACAGACATTCCCAGTCTTTTATATGGAGGACAGACTAATCCCTCTGCAAACCAAGTTTACCTCTCAGACGAACGCCGTCTTAGAGGAGTTAGACTCTCCCCACATGGGCCCTCCATGTATGGAATGGAAGAAGGCCATTTGTCCTGACTCATGGGACTCGGGTTCCTTTTCCGAACGCTTATTGGGTCCTCAAACTGGGGGAGGAGATGCTTTGTCCTTTTTGAGTGAATTTGGGCAGATAGCCTCGGCGGATCAAGGCTTCAATCTCATCTTTAAGAGCATGTCAATTATCTGTTCCCTGCCCATGATCTCGTTGAAACTGACACCATAACCTTTTGTCCATCTTCTTTCAGGGGGTGTTCATTCGAGGTGGGTTCTCTCTTCCTTCACTTCCATGAGCACTGCCGAGATACTAAAAGTGAGTGAAATGAACTTTTCAAATCGAGGCACAGCAGGAGGGCACCTCTGACCGGAGGCATCCTTCTAAGACTTCTTCGGAGCATCGATGTTGTCAATATTTTACTTCCCTCACGATGAGAATTCCTTTCACCCCCCAAGATGGAGGGCCTCCTCGGCCTGGATATACTTTCACTCCGGAAGCGTAGGTCAGAGAAATCTGAGGGTGGCTTTTTAGCAAGGGATGTTTTAAGGAGTTCATGTTGGACATTGTGCCTAAAGGCAGCTGCTGCAACCCTGAAATCAGGAGAGGGGATGGACCGGGCCTCCGATGTAAACCTATGTATGAAGTTTCTTAGCGGTTCTCCATCCTTCTACTTTAAATCCAGCAGAGATGCACTCATCTTCTTTGCCTCATGACTGGTTACGAAGTGCGTAAGGAAGCTCTCCTCGAGCTGGTCGAAGGAGTAGATGGAGCTAAGGGCAAGCCAGGAGTACCACTCTCTTGTGGAGCCTCGAAGTGTAGCAGGGAACGTCCTGCACAGGAGTGCATCGGAGGCGTTGTGAATCATCATAAGAGTTTTAAAACTCTCAATGTGATCCACTGAGTCAAACTCGCCTTGTCGGTTTCGAAGGCTAAAGATTTGAAGTCTTTCAGGGCCGGAGCTTCGAAAATGAAATGGGGGAAGGGAGGTCGAACAGGGTGGTACCCCCTATTTTGTTGCATCTCCTCTTGCCCTATCCAGGCAAAGCGATCCTCCATCTCCTAAAGGCGCTTTAGGACCGCGTCCACACTTCCTCGGATTGGGTGGACCCGTTGGATTATGGACTGGGCCAATGCTAGGGTTGCTTAAATGGTGGTCCCTCTCGAACTCCCTACGAAGAGCTTGTAGAATCTCGTTCTGGAAGTTCTGGAACTCGGATCTAGTAACGGGGCCTTCCTCCTCCCGATCAACCTTCGGGCTTGACAATTTATGGGAGAGAGACTCCACTCATTTTTTCAGTCACGGAGGGAGTGGTACATGCAGCTCCCCTAATGATCCGAACATGGACCCCGTTTCGGGAGCGATTATTGATAAGGTGATAGAGGTCTTCCTCCTATTGTCGGTTATTGAGGACGTGTCAGAGGTCCTGATACTCAGAGGGTTCTGGCCTCCGGCTGGCAAAGTGAGAGGTAGTGTTGACAAGACCCCGACCCTTGGGAGAAGGGGGACCAGATTGGTGTTCTGAATGTCATCGTCGGGACCTTTGATTTACAGCCCTACTAAGGGAAGGGTGCAACAGTGGAGGAGAAGGAGGCATATCTACTTGGTGGCTCTAGGTTGTCACTATCTTTGTTTTCGGGGCCATGGTCAAAAAAGGCTTATGACCATGGGGTCTGCCCCGGAGGGTTGGATCTGTGCTTTTCCACAGAGGGCACCAATCTGATGTTGTTTATTTTCGGGGTGGGAGCAACAAATTATGAGTTCTGATGTGAGGCTAATGTATGTGGTTGAATTTGGGGTGGATGACTGAAATATTGTCGGAAACCGACAAAAAAAACCTGAAACACCAAGAGTTTTCCCAGCAACAGGCCCTTCGACGATCAAGTTAGTAACTCAGCAGTGTAATATGGGTTTTAGTGGGCAAAGATACATTACCTTGTAATAGAGGAGAAGAGGCTCTATTTATAGGCCTGGGAGGGGGTAGTTTTAGGATGATTCCTTAACTGATTTTGAAGATTCCCCTAATCAGAGGGTCTCATCAGTTCATATCTCCCCATTTTGGGGGGGCTTTGATTGCCAGCCATGATTGGCTGGTAATCTCCCCTAACTGAGCTGTGATCAGCCCCCCTATGGGCTGAGCCGAGATAGTGGGCATGTGGGCGGCTCATATGCTGATCGTGAGCATGTAGCTGCTATGAAATTACTATTCGCCCTTATGAACCCCAGGATTCGTGTAGGAACCGTACGACTCCGATTCGCTATAATTTTTATCAATATCATCTACAATCCTTTAGATGTTTCTGAAATTTAGTACAAAGTTATATTACTTGTTTTGTTATATTGTTCATTCCTTTGCATCCAAACATTGAAGTCTTTTTTTAGTAGATTCCAAACAACAAAGTTAATGGCAATGCACAAGTCCTATGCCAACATGTACAGCTGATATTCGGTTTTTGGGTTGCTTTGCAAATGAGTCATTTTGCAACTGGCAATGGCATAAAAGGGTTGCAAGTCAAGAGGTTTGTGACGCTTTTTACAACTTTTTGTGCTACTTCAAGTGAAATGTGTTGCTGCAACTTTTCACTTGCAGTAGATTTTGATGGAAGTAATTTGATACAACTTTTTGTTGGGTTTATATCTTGCATATTATGTTCGATAAGAATAGAAAACGGATGAAGCGAGGTGAGTATCGAAGTGAAGATTAGAGGTGAAATGAGCAGCTGTGCAGGTTGGGGATGAATTAACAATCGACTGCCATCAGTCTCTGGTTTGGATTCGACTCATTGCAGTCGATTTTCACTTCGGCAGTCGACCGCAACCTGCAGAGGACAGTAGATTTGGGTTCGAGTCTGAGTGATTCGTTTGAAGCCCAATTTCCTGTCCATGTACGATCTTTCAGCTCTTATCGTATGATTATCTCTTCAAGAATATCGAACGGCTATTGTATCAAGAATACAACATGGGGTTTCTCTAGATCTCTATATATACATTATAACGGCCTCCTTTGAGAAGTAAGAGCAAACAGAGATAAGTACTTCACTAAGTGTTCTCCATTGTAAACAGTAATTATTTTCTAATGAGGCTTGAGATAGATGGGTTCTTTATGATAGTGGTTGTAACTCTTGTATCTTCAACGAGGGGTCCATAGAGACTGGTTTTATTTGTGGGTCAGGCAACACTAGAGTTTCGGGCTGTGAGAAACAATTTCAAGTTGGGAGTGGGCCCACTGAGGGGACCGCTTTAGGGAACACCTCTGTTATTAATGATTCTCCAAGCCACGGGCTCAATGAGGAGTCCGCTATGAGAGTATCTAGCTTACAGAGGGTGTCCAAAGAGGGGTCAACAGCGCTCTTGTCTGCCACTAAAATGTGTTTTTCGACCCAAACAGGTATTCAGACATATTCTCATTCGAGGAACGGGCCCGATGAGGGGACCGTTGAGGAGAGTACAGTCATTACCTTTGGAGCGCCAGATGGCGGGCTCAATGAGGAGTCTGCAATAGGCGAGCAGCAGATTTCACAAGGAAAACAGCAATTAGATACACAAATTGAGGTCTCGCCAGAGATGGTGATGTCTACTTTGCCTGAGTCGGCTCCACGATTCAGCCCTGGTTCGTCTCAAAGGACGGCAGGTTTTAGGGTGCAGCGGGCACCTAAGAGGGCTCATGCGGAGTCCTTGGATGACTTTCTGGAGAGAGCTACGGCCGCCAAAGCGGCTAGACACGTCAGTGGAGGTACAAAAACTTTTCTTGCTAATATTTTAAATTTCATGTCAGACTCTGAAGTTTTTCTATTAGCTATTACCTGTGGTTTGGAAGTCTGCGATAAAGAACGCAACGCGTTTCTTCTTAACAAAATGAGGGGTTGGGAATCTGAGAGGGCGAAACCTAGTGACCTTAAGGAACTAGGTAATAACTCCGGGGGGATTACCATCTCTGAGGGCGAGTCCTGCCCGATTCCCTCGCACACTGTAACCTCGGACACGGTTCCCCAATGAATACGCTATTCTAGAACGTCCGGGGTCTGGGGGATAAAGGTAAAAGAGATATGGTTAGAGACGTTATCACGAAGTCCAAGGCAGAGGTGGTGGGGCTTCAGGAGACCAAACTTTGTCATGGGACCAAACTCAAGAGAGTAGGGGGGAACAGAGTCAAGGAATGGGTCTTACGCCCAGCCGTGGGAGCCTCAGGGGGAATTGCCATTGGCTTCAACTCGGACCTACTCACCTGTTCCGAGGTCCATAATGGTACATTCTCCCTGACTGCACGACTGGAACGACGATCGGATAAGTATATGCAGACGATCACGGTTGTGTATGGGCCGAATGTGGCTTCAGAGCGTGACGCCTTTTGGCAAGAACTGGTCGATATTCGGCTCCGTTGGCCGGGAGCCTGGATTGTCGGGGGGGACTTCAATATTACCCGATTTGCATTCGAATACAAGGGTAAAGGTTCCAGCGACAGGCACAGAGCAGAGTTCAATAGGGTGATTACGGATCTTGAGTTGATCGATATCCCTATTCATGACAGACTATTTACATGGTCTAATATGCAGTCTACTCCGATTTTGGCAAAATTGGACCGGATTCTGGTATCTATGGACTGGGAGGCTAAGTTCCCCCTTGCATCTGCTAGATTGATTCCTAGACCTACGTCAGATCATACCCCAATCCTTCTTGATGTTGGGCTTCAGGGAGCCAAAAGATATAGAAAATTCAGATTTGAGAAGGCCTGGCTGGAGATTCAGGAGTTTCACCATCTGGTAATGGAAAACTGGGCACTCCCAGTGTCGGGCACTGACGCGGCAGGCAGATGGTGTGAAAAAATTCGCAGACTTAGAAAGCGGCTTCGTAAATGGAACCGATCTAGGTTCTCGACCATCTGGCGTGCTAAAGATTCCTTGTTGGAAGGAATTGATGAACTTGAAAGAGTGGAGGAGTTGAGAGATCTGTCACAGGAGGAAAGGAATAAACTTCTGGAGCTCCGTGAGAATATTGCTAATCTCTATAAGATGGAAGAAATTAAATGGCAACAAAGATCTAGAATTTCGTGGCTCAAAGAGGGAGACGCGAACACGGCTTTCTTCCACCGAGTAGCAAGTGCAAGGCGCAGGTCTAATCTTATTTTATCCTTAGATACTAGCTCGAGGATGGTACAGGATGAGCAAGTGATCTCCACAGCCTTCCAAGGATATTACAAGGACCTCTTGGGGAAGAAGAATGACTTCAGGGTCCCACTCAGGTATGATTTCTGGCAGGCCTATCAGAACGAGTCAACGCCTTCACTAGACTGTCTAGAGTCGCCATTTTCGGAGGAGGAAGTTAAAAATGCTATCTGTCACATGGGAGCAGACAAGTCGCCAGGGCCAGACGGTTTCCCAATGATGTTCTTCCAAATTTTCTGGGAAGAAATTAAAGGGGACTATATGGCACTGCTGGATGACTTCTTCAACAACAAGCTCAGATTGGGTATGTTCAATTTTGCGGAGATTGTCCTTATTCCCAATCGGGAAGAGGCGTCCAGAGTGGGCGATTTTAGGCCAATCAGCCTCATAAATTGCTCGGCGAAAATTATCTCAAAAATCCTAGCCATCCGCCTGGGGAGTATTATGGACAGCCTTATCAACAAAGCTCAATCGGGCTTCATTAAGGGCAGAAATATCTTAGATTGTGTGGCAACGGCGGAACAAGTTATCCACCGTTGCCATACGACCAACTCTAAGAGCTTTCTACTTAAGCTGGACTTTGAAAAAGCTTATGACTCGGTCGATTGGGAGTGCTTGATGGAGGCTCTCAGAGGTAGGGGTTTCGGGAATAAATGGATCTGCTGGATCAGACAGTGCTTGCAGACTAGCAAAACGGCCATATCTGTGAATGGTAAGTTGGGCCAGCCGTTCCCCTGCAGGAAAGGGCTCAGACAAGGGGACCCGCTATCACCGCTCTTATTTACCATCGTAGCGAATGTGCTGAGGGTTATGTTGGAGAAATGCCAAGAAAAAGGTTGGATCACGCCAGTAGCCAGCAACGCGTCTACTCAAGGGTGTACGATCCTGCAATACGCAGATGACACCCTACTTTTTGGGAATGGGTCTAGACGAGAAACCGTCTGTTTTAAAGGGGCCCTATATTGCTTTGAGGCCTAGTCAGGCCTGAGGATTAATTTTAAGAGTGCGCTGACTCCAATCTCTCTATCCGATGATGAAGCAGGGGAACACGCGACCATTTTGAATTGCACGGCGAGTGGCTTCCCTATCAAGTATCTAGGGTTACCACTTAGGCCCGGGAGATTAACTAAAGCAGACTGGTTACCTATCATTGACAGGGTGGAAGACAGATTGTCGGGTTGGAAAGGAAAATCTCTGCCCCTCGGGGGCAGAGTGGTACTCATCAACTCAGTGCTGTCTAATCTGCCTATCTACTACATGTCATTTTTTGAGCTTCCGATATGGGTAATCAATAGGATTGACAGGATTCGAAAACGATTCCTTTGGAAGGGGGCAGATTCGAATAAAGGAGGTTATCACCTCATCAAGTGGAGTATCGCTTGCATGAAAAAAAGGCATGGAGGGCTAGGCATCATAGACCTCAAAGATATGAACCTGGCCTTACTGGGGAAATGGTGGTGGAAGGTCTTCCACAACAGTGGGGAAGGCTGGCAGGACTTCATCCAACCGTATCTTAGGGGGAAAGGCACGAGAGTCCTGGGATTCCGAGTAGGGGCTAAGGTATCGCGCCTCTGGAAAGGAATTGCCAAGGTTAGCAGCCCCTTTAACTCGGCAGTCACGTCGAACATCGGCAATGGCTGGTCTACCAGATTCTGGTGGGATAGGTGGTGTGGAGACCATGCTCTGAAGGATTCGTTCCCAGAGCTGTATGAGAGGTCGACTAGACCGAATATGTCTGTGGCCGACGGTTGGAAAAGGGGAGGTTGGAGACCGGCGCTCCGAGGTACGCTAACTCCAAATCTTCATCAGCAACTGCTAGACATGCAAGCGCACATTGCACGGGCAGGCACAAGGTGCACTCAAGGCCCAGACCAGAAGCGATGGGGACTTGAGAGTAAGGGAGTTTTCTCGGTGAGATCTCTGTATCACCGGATTCACTTTCGAGGGTGCAGACCCGGCTGGGCACAGGTGTTGTGGAAGGTGAAAACACCCCTTAAAGTCAGAGTTTTTTTATGGCTTGTACTCAATAATGCCATCCTCACTAGGCAAAACCTGGCCAAAAGGCAACCACAGGTGGCGACCAATTGTGGATTCTGCAGCGCACCGGTGGAAGATGTAAATCACCTGTTTATTAACTGCCCTAGAAGTAAGGCAACTTTGGTTGAGGTACTCCGAGCCTTAGGTACAGGTGACTACCCAGGTGTATATGAGGATTTGTGGATTGGTCCTAAATTTGCATCGATTTGCCATGAGATGAAGGAGGCATGGTACATTGCAATAGCGGCGACAACATGGGTGTTATGGCTTGACAGAAATAATTTTTATTTTCGTGCTTCATGTAAGAATATTTCTGGTAATCTGACTCACATAATGCATCTAATCTCCTTTTGGGCTACAGCTGCGGCCACCGGGGCAAGAGGGAGGATAGCCAAAGTATTCCAGGTAGAGGAGTTTGACGATGAGGAGGTAGAGTTCGGGCCAACGCTGGATTGAGGGACTGGCTGCACCAGTCATGACAGTGCTTACCAGCTGGGGTTTTGTTTCTCTCTACAGTACTCTTGGGTCGCTGAAGGTTGAGTAGTTAGACCCACCCCCCAGGGTTTGTTGGGGGTGTATGTTTGTTTCTCGTATTTTTTCCTGCATTGTATCTTGTTTTGTACTGTTGTTTTGATCTGTTGTTTTCTCCCGGTACGCCGGGGTTGTTTTATTAACGTCTTATTAATAAAACAGGGTGGCTTTATTCCACCTTTTCCCTCAAAAAAAAAAAAACTCTTGTATCTTCTCTAGTTGAATATCATCTCAGTTATTTCTCATCGGATCGGGATTCGTCCAAATTGGGTTTGTGTGTTTGGTTTGATCTACTATTTGTTTGGTGGTTTGATCATAGTGATCGTGTCGCAAAACTCGGCAAGAATTCCTAACACTTTTTGTATTTGAATGCATTCTCATTCACTATGTCCAAACTCTTTCATTATATTAAAATCGATGTAAATTCAAGTATTTTTTTTTTTTTTTTGATGAAAGTAAATTCAAGTATGAGTTCAAATGAATTGGCAAAAGATCATAATCAAATTCAACCAAAAAAAACTGGACAATAAAAAACGTGCGCATTGCACGTAAAGTGGATCCTACACTTTTCCATCTAGTACCTTCTAATCCTTCAAAACTGCAAATAGTATCCACTTCCAGAACATCGGAGACCCGTTCCCCAATAGTCAACAAGTTACAGCTTTCAACAACCTATATTCACAAAAAAACCTCATCTATTTATAGTTTTATACCACCTCAATTTCTACCTCAATTCTAAAGCCAACAAAGAAAGAAAGAACGAAAGAAAGATAGAAAGAAGAGGAACCAAAATCGATCAATTCAATGGATTTCGAGCTCCGATTCGCACGTGAGAAGCTCGAGAAGGAACAGAGGGAGCGAAAGGAGAGGGCCAAGGCCAAACTGGAGCGCGAGAAGAAGGCCAAAGCCGAGGCGGCACGCCGCCGCGAAGCCATCGAAGCAGCGCAGCAAACTAGGAGGATCGACGCTGCAAACGCCCTTCTTAAGGTCCGTACTGTTCTTGAATTTGATCGGATTGGGTTGATTAGGGCTTACTTTGTTGGATTGGGGTTGAAAGATGGTTAATTTGGTAGTTTACGGTTAGGGTTTGGGGGATTTGTGTGTGTGTGTGTGTGTGGGGGGGGGGGGGGGGGGGGGGGGGGTGTTAGTAAGGAGGTGACTTCTTGGTTGTGGTGGTGGAATGAAGCCTTGTTTAGGTGCAAAGGTAGGACCTTTCGGTGATTCCTAAAAGATTTTGGTCGGATTGGAGTTTAGATACATGCAATTGTCTTGAATTTGAGGTAAGAAACTGTAGGTAACTTAACTCCAAATATGATGCAAACAGATCAAAGTTTAGATAACTGTACAAGTCACCTCCGCTAAGTTGGGGTGTGAAGATAGTTTTTACTTTTGAATAAAACAGGAATCCATACATATGTATTTCTTAGGTTGAAGTGTTTCAAAGATGTGGTGATACTGATCGAAGATAAGAAGAAAGTTGATATAGGAAGGCAAGGAGAAAGAGTCTCAAATAATTTAGATGGTCTCTTAATAAAGATGAAAACACGACACTCCTCAAGTAGAAAGTGGAATCTGAGATATTTCTTGAATTGTTAAGATATAATAACTTCTATATAGATATCCACAAGAAGTGAACTGCTTTAGCAGAAGAATTTACAAATCTCTAATTGGTTTATTTTTTACTTTAAGATATCATTAGATTCAAAACATTAAAAAAATGCTTTTGATTTGATTGGACTATGATCATGTCAAAGGACAATCTGCCTTGACATTGCTAGTCTCACACTTTAATGTCTATGCAAACACACACCCAAAATGAAGTCCTTATTTGTCTTGATTGTGCTATAGTTATTTTCACTCAACCCCGAACTAACTATATCGTGGGAAAAAGAGGGGACAATAGGTTGAAATAAATGAACTGCTTGGGTTGATGGCACACTCTGAGAATTTTTTAAAACATTTTGATAGTCCGAAATGGTATTTGTAGACATACGAGGAAGAATTTGAATAAAAAACAATCCAGCTGCATGATGCGTCATTGTTCGTGGGAAAGCATGAATTGATTTCGCCATTAGGAAAATATCTCTCATTTTCTTTCTATTATGCTGATAATTAGTGTTTCCATTTTCTACATTGTGGGTTCACAAAACCATCTTAGAATTGAGATATCTGTCACATTTCGAAGTAAATAGCTTTAGTAGGATGTTAACTTCTAGTTAGGCACAGTTCAAAAGCTACTTAACCTAGTTGCAAGATGAATTTATGACTGAACTGTTGATCTTTCCATACATAATCAAATAGTGACTACAAGTAACATAACATTAGATCAGATTTCAGAATTCGGTGGACTGTGAATTAGTAATTTTGGATGTTACCAGCCACAAGAGTCTAAAATAACGGGGATGCTTGTTTATTCATTTAACTTTAGTTTAAATATAAATGCAGGTTCATGTTCGTTTTTTATACTGAATTCAACCATGTTTCTTTCCCTTATTATTTAGCCTTATTCTCTATTTATTATCTTTCGGGATTGTAAGTTTATTTGGGCCCTTTGGCTTAATCATCTTGTTAGATGTCTAGACTTATTCATGGTTTAGAGAATTTAGAGGTTTGACCCTTGGTTTAATAAGCTTCCACTGCATAACTGGGAAATGTATATAATTGTATCTTCTAATGGTCATCAATTTTCTTGACTCGTGCTCATTGTTACTATGGCTAGAAATTTGCATATTTTTCATAATGATTTTCCATTAGGTTGACATCTTGTTGAAATTCCACAATTCATTTGTGGAGATCTTTTCACCTTATGTTGGGTTTCATAGCTGATAAGGAAAAGGCTTAGCTGATTCTTATATATTTCTCGCATAGTTGATTTCATACTCTGATTCTGTATAGAGATGTTCATCTATCTGGTAGAATTTCAATACCTGGAAGACAGAATTTCAGTACTTGGAAGATGCATTATATGACCCTAAATAATTGACAGTTAGCATGTACATTCTGCAGGCTGAACAACTAATGGAAGAAAGCATGTTTCTTGGAAAAGGAGTCATGTTTTGTCGAACTCTTGAAGCTGTACCCTATGATGGCTATGGAGATAAGGTCAAATTGCCACCTTCCTGCTTCACTGAATTATCCGATCAAGGAGCATTAGATAAAGGTCCAATGTACTTCAAGCTATCAAGAATTGATAGGAGTGTTCCTCCTGAATCTGATCTCACTTTAGAACAAGAACCTGGAACAACACATTCAGGAGTTCTTGAGTTTACGGCAAAAGAAGGCTCTGTCGAACTACCACCACATGTGTGGGCTAACCTATTCTCTGATGAAAGGATCGAAGTTCCTTTAATTGAAGTTCGCTACGTTAGCTTGCCTAAAGGAACTTATGCAAAACTACAACCTGAAGTGATGGGTTTCTCCGACATTCCAAATCACAAGGCCGTGCTAGAAACAGCTCTCCGCAATCATGCAACCCTTTCACAAGGTGATGTCATCACAGTCAGCTATGGAGAGTTGTCATACAAGCTGAGGGTCCTCGAGCTAAAACCATCCACCAGTGTTTCTGTGCTTGAAACAGACATTGAAGTTGATATAGAGGGGTCGGATTCTTTACTGGACAGTAACAAGTCTCAACACGTGCTCATTCCCCTTGTTCTTGGAAAATCGGAATCAGGAACTGTTGAGGAGGGAATGTTTAACTATTACAAGTTTACCATTGAAGATACCATCAGTGAGATAATTGCTTCTGGGTCTGTGAATATTGAGGTGAAGATTGAGGCAGAGACGAGTGACAGCGACACTGATATTTATGTATCAAGACACCCGTTAGTTTTTCCAACTCAACACCGTCATGAATGGTCTTCACATGAGATGGGTTCAAAGTTTTTGATAATTGACCTAAATGACCCTACTCTCTTTGCCGGTACCTACAGTATTGGAGTCTTTGGTTACAAGGGTTTGTCAAGATATCACATTTCTGTGTCTCTCAAGGATAACAATACTCAAAGGGTGGGTGAAAATGCTACGACTTTGGCACCAGCAGTGGATTCTGTACAATGTAGTAACTGCAGGCATTTCATATCTAGGTCGAGTACTATGATTCATGAAGCCTACTGTTTTAGGCATAATGTCGTTTGCCGACATGATGGTTGTGGAGTTGTTCTCAGAAAGGAGGAAGCAGGGAATCATGCACATTGTTGCAAATGTGGCAAGGCCTTTCAGCAAGGAGAGATTGAGAAACACATCAAGGTCTTCCATGAACCAATACATTGCCCATGTGGAGTGGTCCTTGAGAAGGAAGAAATGGTGAGTCTAGTTGTATTTCTGTAAGTTGCTCTAATTTGGTATTCAGTCCTGCTAGTTTAGAGAAAATTATAAACAAAATCCTAAAATCCAAACAATTCAAATTACTAAACTCGTCTATACTTACATGCTGACTAATTTTTATTGTCCAAAATTCGCTAAGATACCCTAACAAACCAATACTTCCGGAATCGCGCTAAAAAAACAAAAAAACAAAAAAAAAAAAACAAAAAAAAACAAAGGAATAAACCTTGCACCCACACACCACCAGGGCCAGCCCCCTAGTGGAGGCAGGTGGAGGCAGGAGAGGCGGCCGCCTCGAGTCCCCAAATTTTTTCCAATTTTAGGGGCTCCCAATTTTTTTTCCTTATACATGTGGTTACATATTTTATGTTGCAGAATCTACCAACAACTCGTAATGCTAATAGCGGAAACACACCACAAATAATAGAAATCTCCCAAGAAATAGATGAACCAAGAATAAGCCATCACGATATATACAAGATCTCACAAGAACGCAATCATTATGCAGAGATAATCAATACCTTATTCCCCAAGAAATACAAAGATTACGAAGAGATTACAACTCCTATTCTCTTTCTCTCTCACCTTTGAAACTCGGCACAATTCCCTCTTCAAGTTGAACAATGATAACGGCTCACCTCTTGTTCTCATCGATACAAATTCTAGACAGTCATATATATTGCCTATAAGTAAACCCTAAAAGATAAACATAAATTCAGCTTATTGGGCCTGAATCCCGTCAGCCCAAATAACACAACGCCGCTGACAGTCGACCGCACACCCAGTCGGTTGACCGCAACGTGTCGAGTCCACTCCTGAAGCCCTGGTCAGTCGACTGTCGCGCTCTTTTGAACCTTGTACACTTGAAGATACCTTACAGCCTAGTTGCGGTTGGGTAGACGGTCGACTGCACCCCAGGACAGTCGACCGCAACTCCTCTAGCTGCACTTCTTCTAGTTGTTGCCTTCTCTTGCTGTCTTCATCTTCTCCTCTTCTTCTCCAACTTCAAGTACTCCGTGTCTACGTGTATTTGAGGCCACAATCCTAACATTTATGCGTAAAGTTAAATTCCAATTTTTATAATTGTTTTTAGGGGCCCCAAATTTAATTATTTGGGCCTTTATATTTTTTAATTACTTAGGCTGGTGCTTGATTGATTTTAATATATTTGGGCCTTTTGTAGGCTTTTTGTTGATTTATTGATTAAATTCTCTTTCAAAATCTCCATTATACTTCAACACTTCAATATATATATATATATATATATAGAAAAATATTTCATTGTGCATAGCATTGGTATCGGGTCGGGTCAGGTCGAGTGGGTCCTTCACTACCCGGACCAGGACCCGGACCCGGTCCCCTACGGGTCCAAAAATTAGACCCGGATCCGAACCTGTGAGGATCGGATCCGGTTTCGAGTCTGGGTCCTATTAAAATATTCCTACCCGTTCGGGTAGGAGCGGGAGTGTGAGCGGCGGGTGGAGGATTTAGAATAGAGAAGAGAAGAAAAAGGCATGTATTTTGAGTTTGGAAGAGGAAGATTTAGAATTGAAAAGGAAGGAGATGAGGGATGAGGATAGAATATTTATTTTTATGTTGATTTTTGGGTTTTTTTAAACGGGTCTGGGTCGGGTCTCTTTTGAGCGGACCCAGACCCGAAAGTACAACGGGTCTCATTTTAGGATCCAGACCCGGATAGGCCGGGTCGGTTCCGATCCAATATCGGGTCCGGGTCAGATCTCGGTTTCGGGTATTTATGCCAATGCTAATTGTGCACCACCCCTCCATGTGCACTCGACCTTTCCGCCTTTGTATCGACGATCCGAACCGTTCACATTATCTACACATCTAAATTAGTCTAATATGTAAAATCAAATCATTTGAAATTCATTTGCCCATCAATCATGTGACTAAAAAACAATAATTTTCAGCCAAACAATTTTGTAACACTTCAATTGATGGGCAAATAATTTCAAATGATTTGATTTTACATATTTAGACTAATTTAGATGTGTAGATCAATGTGAACTGTTCGGATCGTCGATACGAATGCGGGAAGGCCGAATGCACACGCCGTGTGCACCATAGGTGGTGCACAACCGGAGACTTCCCTATATATATAGATATATATGTGTGTGTGTTTTTTCTTCTTTTTTTTTCTTTTGTATGTATGGGGGCCCCATTTCGAGAGTTCGCCTCTGGCCCTGAACTTAGGGGCGGCCCTGCACACCACCACCATCGTGCACATACTTGTTGATGATAATTGTAAGTGGCTTTACTATTCTGGCCACCCTCAATTTTAAAAGATGAATGTCAACTAGCAAATGCACATTCTAGTTGATGATCTTTGTTAGTGAATGTATATTTTAGCCACCCACGTAAAAGATAAATATCAAAATATCGTATGGCTGATTGCAGCCAGGTACATTTATTATCTGTATATGCTCACATATCAATGAGTGTAATATATGCTATGAAGCATGGATACGGGTACGCATATCTGATACGGTACGTATCGGATATGCAGATACGTCGATTTCTCAAAAACTAGGATACGGGTACGTTAGGATACGCTTAAATAAAATAAATAAAAAATAATTAATAATATATATTATAAATAAAAATTGAATTCCTTAAGTTATACATAGACAATATAAAATTGCATTGATAAAAATATGACAAAAAGAAAGGCCTATATAGGGATAACTTACAAGGAGTTCATGAATACCATTTGTTAAATTTATGACAATTATGTAATGTTATTTTATTTTTGTAATATTTTCTTAAAGCGGCATGTATGTGAGAAATGAGAATCAATCTAGTATCCTCTCAAAAACATTACTAATTACTAAATATGATATAAACTAACTAACAAGTAACAATCCCTAATCTGTAACAAATGAGAAATTGAGAATCACTCTAGTAACAAACTAACATTACGAAATGAGAAATGAGAATAACTCTAGTAACAAACTAACAATCCCTAATCTGGTAGTCTAATCTAGTCTAAATATCTAATTAACTAACATTTACATCTTCCGATATAGTTTCTTCAATCATTTAAATTAAAAATACAATCAACAGAAAAATAAATTATGGCAAACAAACTGAATTTGTAGCCTAATACTCTAAATTCCTAGCTCCTGTGGTGTGGTTATTACGACAGTTCATTATTTACATGCCACAATCAAGTTCGACCAAAACAATGCATCCACACATTTATTAAAATGATCCTGTATATATTCCCAAACATACATCATTAAAATGATCTTGCATCGACCACAGCAATGTATCCCCAAACATACGTCATTTCCAGAAAAGTATTCACTCTCATCATTTTTAAAAAGTGACTTATTATGGCAAAAAATTCCAATCTCAGATTCTCAAGCTACTTGAGGTTGCACTCTAATAACAAATGAATAATTGAAAATCTGCACTCTAAAATCTGCACTCTAATAACAATTCTTAATCCAGCAATCCCAATATAACAAATGAATAATTGAAAATTAAAAATTCAAAAGTACCTTTAGGCTTTATGAGAGAGAGGAGATTTCGGTCTGGCTCAGGGTGAGAGAGAAAGGAGAGGGCTAGGGATTCGATCAAGGTGAGAAAGAGAGAGGGCCAATGGCTAGGGTTTCGACTTTCGATTGCCGATCGGGGTGAAAGAGGAAGAAGAGGGCTAGCTGGCTAGGGTTTCGATCCGGGTGAGAGAGAGAGGAGGATCGGGGTGAGAGAGAGAGAGGAGGGCTAGGATTTTAAATACGTACATTGGGGTGAGAGAGAGAGACAGAGAGAGAAGAGCGGTGAGAGAGAGAGAAAGAGAAAGGGGAAAGATGGGCTTGGGTCGGGCCGAACGAAAAAAAAAAACCAAAAACGTATTCGCGGCGTATCCCGTATCGGCTGTGTATCCCCGCGTATCGGGAGAATATCCGTTATTTTTTTTTAATTACTCCCGATACGTATCGGATACTTGGTACGCGACCCCCCGTAGAGTGTCCGTGCTTTATAGAATATATGTTATCTTGTTATATAATCTACTAATCAAGGCATTTGCCCTCAAACAGGAAAGCATTAAAATAAACAAAAAATTTCACAGCCAGAAGAAGTGATCAATTAAATGAATTTAAATACCATTAGTTTGCTAATATGTTTTCTTCCATTATAGAATTTTTTCTCTTTTGCCATGATTTCTTTCTTACCTCCGCGTGGCATATTACTATATCAACCAAACATCCATTAAAATATCTGTTTTCTCCTTAATTGTGGTTAAAGTATTTATTTTACATATATTTATGTATACTTTTAAACTAATTAATTAGCTTTCATTGAAGAGTTAGATTCAACCTGGAGAATAACATTGGCACTTTGGCAGGTACAACACCAGTCTATGAGTTGCCGACTGCGATTGATTATGTGCCGTTTCTGTGGAGACATGGTTCAGGCAGGGACCACTCCACTAGATGCCCGTGATCGACTGAGGGGGTTGTCACAACATGAAAGCATCTGTGGTTCCCGGACAGCTCCATGCGATGCATGTGGTCGGTCTGTCATGCTCAAGGAGATGGACATCCATAACATTGCAGTGCACCAAAAAAGCTAATACATTCTCAATCATACTGTCATTTGTTTGAAAATGGCTCGGTTTATATGATGCTTCACAACATCTGAAAAGATAGGCGTCTTTTAGTGTGTATTTGATGAACAGATTACAGTTTGATTTAAACGTTTATGTGATGGTTGTGAGATTTGTTATGTACGCTTGAGATGGTGTCAAAATTTATTTTACCTGCACCAATTTTGATAACTCTGAGAGTTTGTAATATTGGTTGGCTCTTTTTTCTGAACTAATGTCCCATCCAAGAAGTGATCTATGTGTTATCTATTTCCCTTATTATGGACAATCTCATGAAATTACTGTAATTGAACTCTACCAGTATTATTAGCAACTGAAATTCTGATTATTTCTTTCGTAGTTGTTTTTCGCAAACGCTTCTAGGTTGCGAAATATGAACCTGTGGGCGGAGTTTTCTTACTGAGTGGTTCAGGTGAATCATGAAACAAGGGTGAAGATATATAACGCTGAGGAAAACGAATGTAGGAAAACGATGTCGTTTCATTTTTATCTCCATTGAGTTGTTAGATGCAAACAATTCAGCGCAACAAAGATTTTTGAAGAGTCTTAAATCTTTTGTTTTCTTTTCTTTTTCTCTAAAATAAATAATGGACTTGAATTACACGAGCCAAAAACCCGACAATATGCAATCTTCACTTTTCCACTCTTTAATTACAACTGTACAAGAAAAACGAATTGCATAAAACCCCTCATAGAAGGTGCGCTTGGATGTTATCATAGGGAAGGGGGAGACAAGTCGTCGTGTTTACTTGGAGCTGGTGTGGCTGGTGTGGTACTCCGAGATTGACACTTTGTCGGTACTAGTAACCGCTCATCGCGGACATAGTACTTGTCCTCCTCTACTGATTTGAACAATGGGTGGATGTATGCATTGTTGAGATAAGCTTTCAAGTCGAACTGTGGCTCTCTGGCTTGGTCTAGAATGTCTTTCATCATCGCTTCCTGTAATTTCAACACGAAAACAAACGTATCAAGATACATATTCTCGTATATCTTGGGGATAATTTAAATTTATTATATGGAAAGATGTTTTCAAATGTAAATGAGTGTAGGAGAGATAAAGATGCTAAGATGGATGTGGGGTAAAACCTGATAGAATTAGAAAAGATTATATACGAGACATGCTAAAAAGTAGCTCATATCCAGATAAGTTAAGAATAATCGTCTCAAATGGTTTGGACATGTCACACATAGAGCTAGTAGTGCCCTCCGTTAGAAAAGAGTGATTTGATAAGGTATTGAGGGTAGAGTTAGGGCAGGGGAAGACCTAAACTTACTTGGATGGGAAACAGTGAGAAAAAATATGATAGCTGATGATTATTGCGCTGAAAACCATGATTCATGTAGCCGACCCCAACTAGTTGGGAAAAAGGCTTTATTGTTATTGTTGGATTTTTTTTTTTTTTTCTAGCATTAGGTGTATAACAATCCTGGCAACTTGAAAATTACCTGCAATGGGTATTTCTTAAAAGCAGATTCGAATCGGTTCTGGCGGTATTTATGAAAGTAAAAGGTCATGATTGGAAGAGCAATGACAACGACAAGGGAAAGGTGTCGACTGAGCAGAAGCTGCCTTTGGTACTTATCAGTCCGAAGAGAAGCACCTGCGATATAATCAGTGCAGTGATTATCCGCCCTGGACAGATGGCCAGAAATCAGAATGATGCTCCACTCTCGTATTCCTTATTGTAGACGTTGATGATCGGAAATATACGGAAACAAAAGAAGAGTTCTCACTTATTAGGCCGCTGTTTCTATTGTACATTTTAATCTTTAGCAATCGTAGTAATCTTTTGATCATGGTGACAATAACGTATAAACAAAAGATTACCAGATACCGTAGTGCTGAATTGGGGCGTCAACAACGCCCTTTGGTCGCAGCGAAACTAATATAGAGCAATGAGAAAGTCGAAGTAAACGAGGCGAATAAATTGAAGCAAGCAAGTAGATCCACCAACAAACACAAACACAACAACGATGACTTATTCCCGGTTAGCTTTTGCTTAATCCGAGGAAAAATATAGGGAGATCTGACATTCAATTAGAAGATATTACAAGGAGTTACTGATTCACTTGATACAAGGAATTAAACTCACCCACCAAGAACTATCTCTCTCTCTAGCCTCTCTTTGCAATGGAGAAAAGAATCTATGAAGTACTACCTCTCATATTGAGTAGTTTACAATATATATAGAGAAAATAGAGAAACCTAGGTCTAATCTTGATTCTCAGTTGTCCGATATAACCTGAAAAAGAAGTGACTGAATAGGAGCCGCACGATCTAACTTGGAGTTGAAGAATGGACTAAAACGGCCTAACAAATCGGGGCCCAAAACAGATTCAGCGATGCGGTCATCGACCGTCCAACAAGACCGGTCGACCGTACCTCTCTCGGACAATCCATATACGAGCGGTCCGGGGGGGGGGGGGGGGGGGGGGGGGGGGGCCCCAAAACAGATTCAGCGATGCGGTCAGTCGACCGTCCAACAAGACCGGTCGACCGTACCTCTCTCGGACAATCCATATACGAGCGGTCCGGGGGGGGGGGGGGGGGGGGGGGGGGGGGGGGGGTCGGGGGTGCTATCAACTGA